>VDFB02105785.1:560402810-560466500 GCA_007258455.2 Sequoia sempervirens
ACATTTGTCCAGTATAAGCTACATTCGGTTTTGTCTCAAGACAGATATGTAGACATTATATATATATAATTGCAAATACACTTAAAATTCCTTCTTTAAAATGCAGATTTGCTACAGGACGAAAATCCCTAATGGAGAAGAAGGAATGTGTTCCATAATTTCAACACAAAATAGAAATCTGTTACCCAGTTTTCAAAAAAATCTTGGAAAATTGTATTCTAAACAGAGAACAAAGTATTTCTTTACTGCAGTTTGATATTAAAATTCAAAGAAGGCATAGCAAAAAGAACCTGGCACAGTTGTCTTCCAGTGCAGATGCTCAGAAATACTTCTCACTCTATTTCCCAGCTCTGTTTTTCCAGCTCTCGGATAATGATCATAATAATTAAGTCAAAGTCCTATGTTCTTTCTTAAAAGGCCCTCTTCCTCCTTTCGAGGATCATGCATAAAATTCACAGGTGACAGCAGTTTACAAGGATTGCCACATACCCAGCAAATTATTATTTTTGAGACAGAGTTTTCCAGAGCCCCATGCTTTCTCGGGCTGTTCATTCCTAATTCTTTTGGAAGAAAATTGACCATATATCCTAAATAGTTTTATTTTTATCCCTTTTATGCAATTATTAAATAAAATTCATTTATGCAAAACAGATTTTAGGTTTATTCTTTTATTTAATTTGTTTTAATTTTTAAATACATTTCTTTTAATCAAAAAAATATAGATTTAACCCTTTTTGCTCAAATTAATAATGAGAAATTAGGAAATAGAATAAGCCATATAATTTCATGATCTAATTTAACCTTATTTCAAATTCGCTATGCTAATCATTTCACGCAATCACATTGTAAAAACAATAAGAACATGATCTAATGCAGCTACATGATGTAAGTGGTGTGTGCATAACCGAGAGTTTTCTCCTCTTCTACCCTGTCGAGAAGCTAACCTCCTTTTCCTCAATCACACTCTTGGCCTTCGATCTCCTTGGCCTTCAATCACCTGCCACTCAGATGCACTCAGGCGTGCAAAACCAAAGAGTATTAGTAACCATTGTAGAAACAATAATTAACTCAACATTTATATGAATGCATTCATAATTCTTGAAAGAAAACAATTATATTAAAGCATTTCTCTTAACACATATCATACTTCATATATTAAATCTCATAAGGTCATGGTCAAACATTATCTAAATAAGTCATGGTCAAACTAAGTCAATGGTCAAAATAAGTCATGATCAAAATAAGTCAATGGTAAAAATAAGTCAATGTATGAGATGTGACATCCTTCCCCCCTTGAGAAGAGACATCGTCTCGATGTCTAAAAGAAAATCCACACAATGGAGTTTGAAGTATCTTTGTATCATAGTCACAATATGCATCAAAAGAAAAGTAAGCTATAATCTCAAATGAGGAAAAGGTTTGTTAATGTCATCTGTATTTTCCTAGGTGGTATTATGATTTATCCATCTAATATTGGTTCCACTGGACCCTGTACTCCACAATATCATGGTTCCACAACTTAACGTTGTGCCTCCCAGAATCCTGGTGGGCTCCGCTAGCACCACCCCTGAATCCTGCTAAGTGTGCCAGTCATGCACACCACACATATGGTATTACTACCATCCAATTATATATCCAAGTAACAAATAGCTCTTGCACCAGAGCTTACAAGAATAACATCACATCTTTCGAGCTTAAGGATTTATTCACTCTTATTAGTATAAGTATAGAGAACATTTCTCGTTCAAGCATAAGTATCAGTGCAGTTAAGGAAACAATTTTTCTATGCTATGAGTACAACACCCATACAAATGTATCATTGCACAAAGCATGAGAAGTGCATTATTGCACAAGCACCATTCTCATATAATACACATGTAAGTACCTTTACTAAAAGAAAGAAAAAAAAAAAAACAATCAGGCATACATGATTCACCCTATCAATCATTCATACCTTGTCTGCAAGACAGGTCAAGAAAACTTATCTAAACATCCTTACCATTGAAGGCCCCTTAAGGTATCTCAACTTTTTCTTCAAAAAAAAACACATGGATTCTACAAGACCCATATCCTCAATCATCAACTTTCCCAAAGTCTAGTACCATAGTGAACATTCTTTCCTTTAAATCATCCCTTCTTAGGTTTCCTGCCTTCGAGAAGGCTCAACCCAGATTATCTATTATTATCCAATTTATTTACTTCACCTATATAAATTACAAATAGAAAAACAACTGCAAAGGTGCTCCAACGAGGTCCAATCCAACCATCATACACACTGACTAATCTGAGGCTAGGACATTTGCAATCCATTCCTTTGACAATTCTGATTTTTGAACTTTCTCTTCTTGTATATTTAGTGCCCTTCATCTTATTTGAATTACACTTCATTGATTTCATCTTTTTTTCACCTTACTTATTAGGTATTCCTTAATCAATCCATATTTTACTTCCATTTCTAGCTATTGGTTTATTCTAGTTTAGAACATCTTTGAGCAACTTCCCATCCATTTTTAGTTCTACAACAGTTTTATTATCCCCCTTTTAACAATTCACTCTATATATCGAACTTCACTCAACTTTTCCAATCTTGCCTTCCTCTTCTCATCCCCCACTATTTTTCTTATCTCAAGGGTTTCTCCTCCCTTTCAACTTTCATTGCTATTTTATTGTCATTTTAGTCTTTCATTCTTACATTCAAACTTTATCTTACCACAACATCTCACATTTTATTAATTAATACATAGCTATGATGAATTTCCATTCCTATGTCCTTATCCATCCTAAAATATCTTCTTCTGTTCTAACAATGCATGTTGCCAAAGTGTTTCTTTGCTCTACCCTTTTACCACCTACAACATTTCTCTACTTTCAATTTGTGTTCCATTGCATCCACCTTAACTGAAGTTCACTACACAACTACTTTGCTTTCTCAACTAGCATTCCTCCTACCACTACCCGTTATTTCAATATAAACAAAACAAGTTCTTCCTCAAAACTCAAGGGATATACTTAGGAATCAATCCATAAAGCATATTCTCAAATTTCCTTTGTACTATCTGGACACGATGTCCTCTCATATAGTAATACCAACAAGATATAAAAAAATAATAGCCCCATAGCAACACCAGTGTTCAAAACTTTCTTGTTATTTCAAAATTAAATACTTGTATCAGACAGTGTATTAAGGAATTCAATCTATCATAATTCTATCAACATACATTCCAGGAACTGAAACACTCTCTGTATTATACCCCCTCCATACAATCTATCAGAGGTCCATCATGGACATGATAGAGCACATAACATGAAACTCAACCATCAATTTAAAACATTCAAGCATAGCCACCATTTAAAAAAATTAAATCAAATTCAAGAAAAAGAAAAACCGATTTCAACAATAAGGCATAAAATGTGCACCATTTCAACAATAATCCACACATGACCATAATGGTCGCAAGATAAATAAATATCAAATATTTAATGGCTATACTTACTCATGTATATAAATATAAATTCAACTTTGGCCTACACGCCATTCAATAAATTGAACAAAAACAATAAAATAAATAAGTAAATAAATAAATAAGATATCAAATTTTTCAAGTTACATAACATAAGAACTGCGTGACTAACTCTAGTCTTCAGAGAGGGAGTACAATACCTAACCATACTTAGGTTTCAAAATCCGAAGTAAGTAAGAGAGCACATTCAATCATAGAGTACAGTGAGTCATCTAAGACCCAGTCACACAAAACAAGAGATTCATTCTACTTCATCATCCAACATCGTTGAAGATGCCAAACAACAAAAATTGCATTCCTTTCAAGGAACTTCAATCGCCACATAATGACACACATGGTCAAACACTAGTGAACTTCCACAACCCATGGTATCCAAATGCTTCCTTCGCAATGAAAAGCAATTACCAATTCCCACTTTATAGATATACACCATTCATATGGATAACACATTACTACAACATTCACACATTAATTACCTGAAGTTCTCATTCGCACAAATAAATATGCCAATACACACACACACGGGATATGAAAACAAAAATTATTCAAGTGTGTCACTCACACAAGGTAAGTATACCATCTCTAACATAATATGAAGAACAAGCTTGAGCGCTTTACTCGCACTAACCATAGACAATCATAAGTGCATTACTCACACATTATATATGCAAAGTGCCTAACTCACACGATGCATTCCTCACACCAAATATAAATTACACAAGAGTGCATTACTCGCACAATATATGCAAAGTGTATATTCATAAATATATCATTTATATAAATCCAGCATATAGGACTCATAAGGTCTCACAAGATCAAAACTCATGCCCTGTCAATAAGGCTAACAATGATAACTTATCTGAACAAAATTCTTCTCCTAGGACCATATCGAAGACTCCTAAGGAGGCTTAATTTGTATTTACTAAAGATCTCAAGGATCATACACATATCCCGATTAGGAAAGAACAAACATCCCCTAAAAATTCAGCTTCTCATAATCAAATACCTTTACCATTGCAGACATCCTTCTTGGATTCTCTTCTTCCTTAAAGTATCATCTTAATCATTAATGGTCGTAGGTGATTGTTCTTTCTACTTGTCTTAATATATGCATATTTTATTTTTACCTCTAGTAACCTTGTAACTTAACCCTTTAGATCATAGTCATTCGCCTTTTATGTCCTCAAGAGACCTCTTTTCTCAATATTTCTCTATTCTACATCATCACTTCATGGGTTGTCATCATGTCTTAGCCATCTTGGCTTAGATATATCCATCACAATGTCTCAACCCTTTTTTTAAAGATACAATCTCCAATCCTTGCTTTGATCATGACATTTTCCTACTAAGGATTCTTTTGAAAATGTCACTAAACTCATGAGTACTCCATGTCTATTCTTTTTGGTTCTCAACTTAAACTTCCAAAACTCATTGAGGTTCCAACCCATCAAAGAAATCTTCAACCCAAGATAGGGTGCTAATTCACTCGATGCTCTTAGAAATTTAGGTCATCAACAGGTTCACATTGCAACCTATAACGTAGAAGTCTCAAGGTCCGAGTGTTGAACCTATGGCTCTGATACCAAGATGTAACACTCGGAAAATTAAGAAAGATTTCCAAAGCCTTTTAACACATCATTAAGGGAAATTAAAAGTGTTCTAAATTTTTTCAAACCATTATAAATAAGTTTCCAAAAAAGTCAACATTTCTCATAATTCTTCCAAATGAAATAACGAGAATTTGAATTGCATTTCGTAAAATAATATCATCATTACAAATTAAACAAAGCATGAGTATTTCAAAGATTTTCTCATATACACATATTCCTCTTCACTTGGAGGAATCAATCAATGATACATTAATACATTCAAATACACTTCCATTTCAAGTTTCAACAAGAATTTCAAAATGTATATACATAAATATCGGCTTCACAAACCAAGTCTGAAAGATACATAAGTACATTAATAGCAAATAATCTTGGATCCACCAACCGCCGTGACACCTTGGTCTTCTTGCGAGCTGGGGCCAAGAATGTGATTCAGGCGCCTTTTCCGCCCAACCACGAAGTCCATGACTTCCCCGGGTCCCTTCCTAACTCGAAGGAATCCCCGGCCCTGCATAAAGGAGCCTAGCAACCCGAAACGATAAAACAGGAGGGCACTCTCAGTGCGTGCCTGATGCCTATATGCATTTCTAACATGAAATAAACACATTTCTTGCAACAGGAGGTGGCAGAGACTCAAATAAATTTCTAGGCTTTTAAAATAAACAATCCATCTATTTCAATGGTACAGTGCTTGGCCAAGCAAAATAATAATAAATGGTAGAATTAGAAAAGGTAATACTACCATCTCTGTTCGCCCACCTTCGGCACCCTGTCCCGGAAGTTACTATAGTGCAGTCAAATAATACTTAACAGAAACTTAATACATTTTCAAAACAGGCTTTCATCTTTTCATCAATTAAAAGAAGTGAATTTTGAGTACATTCCTTATATTTCAGTTGTAAGATGCCATTTATCCTTTGGTAAGTGTTCCCTTTTTAATTTGGATAAAAGAAATATATATATTGATAATTTACAGTGCACTATTTGATAGTAAGAACAGTGCTTTCAGTTTTCCATATGCATTTCAATGACTGACAGTTTTGATTCCCTATTTCATTACAGGGTACAGAGTAAAATAATATACTGATACAATACAATTTTTGTTCCAAAATTCTAAGGTTTGAAAGACAATCTTTCATTCACATTTCATGTTATATTATTTTTAACATATTCAAGGTACTTTCCAGTCTATATGGTGTCTCAAACACTTCTGTTTTTGTTTTCAGGTTTTAGCAATTCAAAGAACATAATTCATATACTTTCTGTTACATGGCTTTTCAAGATTTTCCTGTCCTTGCTTCAGATTCAAGATAATTACAAAACAGAATTCATATACTCTCTGTTATATGGCTTTTCAAGATTTTCCTGTCCTTGCTTCAGATTTAAGATATTTATAAAACAGAATTTATACTATATTTCTGGGAAAGAGTTTTCTGTTTCAATTTGTATTTGGCATACTGTGCATGGGTATCTATTTATATATATATATATAAAATTGGTATACACATATATATATATATATATATGTATGTATGTATGTATGTGCAGTCATATATGTATATATGTGTAGAAATTCATGTTCAGCTGTATCAAATTCGAAGTAAGAAATTCTATATGTATATATGTGTAGAAATTCATGTTCAGCTGTATCAAATTCGAAGTAAGAAATTCTATATGTATATATGTGTAAAAATTCATGTTCAGCTGTATCAAATTCGAAGTAAGAAATTCTATATGTATATATGTGTAAAAATTCATGTTCAGCTGTATCAAATTCGAAATAAGAGATTCTGATTTTCAAATTTGTGAATTTACTGGCCGTGCATAATTAGCAGGGTATTTTACATGGTCCCGTGATGGTATTGAGCGGCCAAAAGGGCTCAGGTAAAAGCCCTTGCCCCTCCCATGGGGAGGGGGGCGGGCTGTGAGGGCTCGTGCCCTCCCATGGAGGACGCGAGCCTCCACAGACCACGCCCTTCCCATGGGGAGGGCAAGGGGAATTAAATTCCCAAAGCAATTTCAGACTCAGAAAAAAAAAAAGACATTTGTCCAGTATAAGCTACATTCGGTTTTGTCTCAAGACAGATATGCAGACATTGTATATATAAAATTGCAAATACACTTGAAATTCCTTCATTAAAATGCAGATTTGCAACAGGACGAAAATCCCTAATGGAGAAGAAGGAATGTGTTCCATAATTTCAACACAGAATGGAAATCTATTACCCAGTTTTCAAAACAAACTTGGAAAGTTGTATTCTAAACAGAGAACAAAGTATTTCTTTACTGCAGTTTGATATTAAAATTCAAAGAAGGCATAGCAAAAAGAACCTGGCACAGTTGTCTTCCAGTGCAGATGCTCAGCAATACTTCTCACTCTTTCCCCGCTCTGTTTTTCCAGCTCTCGGATGATGATCATAATAATTAAATCAAAGTCCTATGTTCTTTCTTAAAAGGCCCTCTTCCTCCTTTCGAGGATCATGCATAGAATTCTCAGGTGACAGCAGTTTACAAGGATTGCCACATACCCAGCAAATTGTTGTTTTTGAGACAGAGTTTTCCAGAGCCCCATGCTTTCTCGGGCTGTTCATTCCTAATTCTTTTGGAAGAAAATTGACCATATATCCTAAATAGTTTTATTTTTATCCCTTTTATGCAATTATTAAATAAAATTCATTTATGCAAAACAGATTTTAGGTTTATTCTTTTATTTAATTTGTTTTAATTTTTAAATACATTTCTTTTAATCAAAAAAATATAGATTTAACCCTTTTTGCTCAAATTAATAATGAGAAATTAGGAAATAGAATAAGCCATATAATTTCATGATCTAATTTAACCTTATTTCAAATTCGCTATGCTAATCATTTCACGCAATCACATTGTAAAAACAATAAGAACATGATCTAATGCAGCTACATGATGTAAGTGGTGTGTGCATAACCGAGAGTTTTCTCCTCTTCTACCCTGTCGAGAAGCTAACCTCCTTTTCCTCAATCACACTCTTGGCCTTCAATCTCCTTGGCCTTCGATCACCTGCCACTCAGATGCACTCAGGCGTGCAAAACCAAAGAGTATTAGTAACCATTGTAGAAACAATAATTAACTCAACATTTATATGAATGCATTCATAATTCTTGAAAGAAAACAATTATATTAAAGCATTGCTCTTAACACATATCATACTTCATATATTAAATCTCATAAGGTCATGGTCAAACATTATCTAAATAAGTCATGGTCAAACTAAGTCAATGGTCAAAATAAGTCATGATCAAAATAAGTCAATGGTCAAAATAAGTCAATGTATGAGATGTGACAGTATTTTCGTTTGGGGTATGTTTTGTATTGAGGTGGTCCTCTCTGGTCATTGAAATTATTGATGGTGGGATTATTGTTGGGTTGATATGTTGTGTGATGAGTGTTTTGGTGTTGTGGTTGGATTTGCGGTGCGGGTGTATTTTGGCATGGACCACTAATGACCACCTTGGCGTCTACGACACCATCATTAGTGACCTTTTTTTTTCTCGCCCATGTGCGAGGTTTATCATTGTAGTTTGACGATGGGCATTGTTTTGCGGTTCGTGATATGATGTTGATTCGATGGGTTGAGTCACAAGGGCTCTTTAGATGCTAAGCACCTTGGAGATCAATTGATCGTATGTGGTGATACCCTGAACTTTGAGATGGAATGATAGATGACTTTCAAGATTGGCTATGATTGTACAGAATTTTTGTTCTTCTGGCATGGTCCATTTGCTCTGATTGGCCTTGGATCACCATCGTTGAAGGAATGAAGCGAAAGATTCATTCTTCCCTTGTTTTAGAGCGTATAGTTCTTCGAGACTAACATCCATTGCAATGTTACCTGCGTAGTTCTTAATGAATGCACTTGTAATCTCTTGGAATGTTCTAATGCCTGTAGGTAAGCGAGAGAACCATTCTATAGTGGGACCCGCCAAACTTCTAGGAAATAGCCGCATCAGATACATATCGTCATATGCGACTTCCATAAAATGAACCTGGAATTCCCTGATGTGATCTTCAAGATTTCATGTCCCTCGATATTTGTCAAATTTGGGGATTTCAAATCCCTTAGGGAATGGTTTCATTTCTAAGCTCCTATCAAATGGATAGGGAGACAAGTTTCTTTGTGTTTTGGTTGTTCGCCCTAATTGAAGATCGAGTACTTGTTGCGAGAGCAACTTGAGTTGTGTCGTCATATCATTCTGAGGATCAAGGGGTGGGATGAATGTGTTTTGGGGTGTTACAATCATGGTTTGGATGGATGGGTTGGTTGGTGCATTGTTCAATGGTATCGGTATGTTGTGGCGGGCCAAGTAGGCTTCTACTTGCTTCTGGATGAACAATGCTTGTTGTTGCTCTTGTTGTTGTTGCACTAGGATTTTTTCTTGTTGTTGTACTTGTTGCTGTTCTAACAACGCTTGTTGTTCTACTTGTTGTTGCGCTTGTTGTTGATCTAACAATGCTTGTTGTTGTTCCCACAATGCTTGTTGTTGGGCTGCCAATTTTGTTGCTTCTTGTTGATCTCGGTATTGTTTTAGTGCTTGTTGATACGCTTGCAATTGCGCTGCTTGTGCAAGAAGTTGTGCTTGTGCTTTGCTTGTGTGCTTGCGCTTGAGCTTGTGCTTTGGCTTGCGCTTGTGTGGCTTGTTGCTGCAATAATAGTTGTGCTTGAGTGACCCTTTGTGCTTGCAATGCTTGCGCGGCTTGGGCAGCTTGTTGTTGTTGTTGCAATAAATCTTGGGCTTGTTGCACTTGTTGCGCTTGTATTGCGGCTTGTGTAGCTTTGGAAACTTGTGCAGCTTGAGTGGCTTGTTGCACGGCTTTTTGTTTCTGCACTTGTTGGTATCCTCTTTGAAAAGCAGCTTGTAATGTTGCGTCGAATTGGCTTGATGTGGTGAACTTTGGTGGTGGTGGAGGTGGTGGTGGATTTGGAATGGTGGTAGATGATGATGTTGTGTTGATTATTTGGTTGGTGGGTGGTGTTGTCGTGTTGATGTGGTGATTAGTTGATGGTGTTGTTGATGTGGTAAGTGGCGTCGTTGATGTGATTGGCCCTTGAGAGACCATGCTTTGCAATGTTTTGGGGGTGTTTGATTATGTTGCCATTGCTTGTGTGTTTGTCGTTTGTTGTTGTGATGTCAACAATAATTTTTGAGCGTTTGGCAAGATGTTTTGATTGATGGTTGGGATGTATGCTTGATGGATACTCGGTAGAGGGGGAAGCCCTAAACCAAGGAGTGGTGTTGATGACAATGGTGATGGTGGGAGAGGTGGAAATGTAAGGGGGGTGAATCCTTGCGAGAGTGTTGTGGTGTTGAAAATGCCCCCTGGTCTGAATATGTCTCCTCCTCTTGTGAATTTGTGAGAAGAGGCATTTGTGGTGCTCCGTGAAAAGATGTTGATGATAGGTCATAATGTAAAGTGAGAGGAACATTTTGGTGTAATGGATTATGGAGGATGTTTTGTTCCACTGTGGTGTTTGCATCCAACTTTTGGTTATTCACAAGGGGATGTGATTGAAGTTCATTGAGGAATGTGTTTCCCTTGTTAACGTTGGGTTGAGTTGGAGAAAATGATGTTGTGATTTGCAGGATATTTTCCATGACATTTTGAGATGGGGGTGTAGATGAAATGGGGATGGTGGATGAGATTGGCGGAAAAGATGTCTCTACTATAGTGGTCACATCAAAATCCGAAGGCAACTTGGCCCCTTGTTTTGCTAGTTCAAGCATGTACAACGAAGGGTTGAGTCTCATCATGATGTTGATGATTCTATGGTTGTTCGGATTTTGGAGCATTTCAGCTATTTCTTCGCGAGACATTCCAAAGGTGAGGTCCTCCCCTTCATTTTCTTCTTGTGGGTTTTGTGATGATGTTGGAAGGTTAATTGTGATATTTCCATCCCTAATGGAATTCATTTCAGGAGTGGTTTGGCTAAGATCACTTGAAGCAGGTGTTTCTTTGTTGGCTTCCATACTCTTCTTGTATTGAGATCTAGTTAGAACCATAAAACAAGGATCAATCTTTGAGAATATGGGAGATGAATCTCTTGATTCCTTGGATTAATCTCTATTTTATGTCCCAAAGTGAAAGTTTTAGGATGTTTTTTTAGGATCAAATGTGATGGTGATGCTTAAAGATGGATGTTATGGATGTTTATGGGTGTTGTTTTTGGATTTTGATAAATCTTGAATGAAATGCTAGGACTTTGGATTTTTGATTGGTTTGGTGTTTGGATTTTGAGATTTTGTCCTTGATCTTGATTTGGATTTTAATTTTGATTTTGAACAAAAAGACCCTAAGATGTTTGATAATGATCTAAAGGATAGTTGTGTTCAAAGGATGATGATTTGGATATGTGTGAGGAGAAGGATGTATCTACCCACACCTACCCAAACAAGATGATTGTTTCACTAAGTATATGGAGAAGGATTCATCTACATACACTAAGCTAGACAAGATGATTTGGATGACTTTGACTAAGGATATGCAAAAGGATGCATTTACACATTCCTAGCTAAAGGTGTTTTGATAAATGTTTTCAAGGACTTGGTCTCAATGATTTTGGTGTTTGCTTGATTTTGTCATAAAGCCTAGCATTTCAAGGATGATTTCAAGGTTTTTCAAAAGATGATTTGTGAGATGATGTTTGATGTTTTGAAAGATGGATGAAAGAGGTTTGATTTGTTTTGATCCCTAGATGAACCTAAAAAGACCACTTTGTTTTCCTAGACCTAGGTATTGAAGAGCATGCATATGCTTCCTAAAGACCTTTGTAACCAAGGATTGATTTCATTTGAACTTTCATTTTCGGATTTTCAATGATTTTGCTTTGGGATTTGGAGTCTTCAACACACATGAAAGTTCATTTTGCTTATCTTTGTTTAATGGCTTTATTTTACCAAAAACACTCTCTTTGATTAAAGTTTCAAACTAAGATGTCCAATGTCTTAATTTCTTTAAACCCCACAAGATATTTTATGTGGAAATTCAATGAACTTAAGGCAAGGGTTTTCCTATTGTTTACTCAAGAAGACAAATTGAGGTATAATCCAATGCTTAGGAACCTCTACGGACGTGAATCCCCAGGGAAAGTAGTAACATATGGATTGAGTCAATGATATTTGTCTTCAAGAGGGTTTGAAATTTTGAGAATCATGTTGAATGTATGTTTGCAAAATGTTTTCGAATACAACACTGTATTTTCAAACGAAGAAGAATTACAAGCCCTATGGATGTGTAAGACAATATTTGTTGGGTTCCCACTTGGACAAGTCTAGCTATGCTTATCTCTAGCGGATGGTTAGATTCTTGACCCCACTGGCTCCCCTCCATGGCTCATTAACATCAATTGAGGTAGCCAAGCATCAACACCCATGAAACTCCCATGGCATGCTTTCCATCTGTACTAGAAGACCATAAGAGTGTGGGGTGGCTTCAGAATGACCATTCTTGCACCAACAAATAGATTAAGGATTTTGGAAAATTCTAGCACATGGGTTCTAGTAAGGACTTTCCGTTCGTAGGAGTTGACCCAACATGGCAAGAGTCCCCTTTCAGATCCATCTTGTCAAAGTCAACCACGTGATATTGGCGTTTCTTCCAATATCCACATTTATATCCCGACTGGAAATACTCTTGGCTTTAGAGTGTTACCGGTTGAGTCGTTCCCTTAGGTGATTACTTTTTCCCACAAGGCGGGCCCTCTAAGATAAACAAAAGCAAGCAAAGACACAATCTATAACTCGATCAATCTTTGATGGCACAAAGAAAGAGAATGTACGCGAAAATGCCCCTACTCACACTCGCACAAGATGTTCAATTTTAAACCCAAATCGAAGTGTTTCAAAGCAATAAAATGTATTTTGAGTGTTTCTCTTGCACCCTATATTGCACGAAGCGCAAGGGGAGAGGATACACACTCAAAAGACAAAATCACACAATTCAAGCACTTGTTCGTTTTATAGCCTTCAAAGCAATTGTGAATTCGTTTTAAACACCAAAATGAAGTGTGAGTTTTGATTGTTCAATTCTTAACCTCAAACAAAATCTAGTGCGTTTGTCCTAAGATTCATTTTAAGCCATTTGCAATGAAAATCAAATTGTTCGTTTTAGACCCAAATGAAAATTAGTGTCCTAAAGTGAAAAAGACAAACAATTTCATAAATAAGTGTTGAACAAACACTTAAAGTGTTAAAAAACACTTTGAGTTTTCAAAAAAGAAAAAAATCCCCCTCCTTTCATTTTCGTTTGCTAGCCTCCTCCTTCACTTTGTACCTTTTCGCCTTCGCTTTTCCTTGTACCTATATGAAAAGGGAAACCAAAAATTATTAATTAAATTTATTGATAATAAGATGATTTTAAATAAAAGGGGAAGCATTTAGTCATATAAAAAGATCAACACAAACTTGATGCAAACTTATAATAGGGCCATTGATTTCAAACTTCATATTTTCAATATACCAAGATATTTGTAGAAACCCTTCTCTTTAACGAGCTTCAAATCAAAGAAACACATTAGTGGATATTGGCATCTAGAATACATATATTGCAATAGAAATTTAAATTTTTTCTTCAACCTACCAACCAATAATACCTTGGCAAAAATTCATTAAGAATCAATTCCATCAAGAATCAAAGAGATACATAATTTAATGATGCAGATACAAGTTTGGTGATCAATTGACACAGTGAATATATCAAAGCAGATTTTAAAAAAAGAAAAGAAAAAAGAACGTTTAGATACTTTATGAACTGATCTTGCGCAGCATTTGATGGATCGAATCAACCTCTCCATTAAACTATAAGCCACATAAAGCGCAGTTCCTTTGTCATTTTATGCAGATTTGAAAGATTTAAAGCAAACATTGTTGATAGATAAAGTTTGCACCTACTCTCCCCTATGTTTATTTCAAAAACATCATTTTTACGGTTGAAGTACGCATCATAGTTGACAATATTTGTTATTCAACATTTTATGGAACTCCAAAACTACTTTACTCATCTTGAAGTTTCTAGATTCTCACACTGAATTTTTTTTGAAATGTTTTCCCTCGCATTTCTAGAGAAGTGGCTGAGAATTAAATGTGCGCAGATCTCTAAGTGGCTGAGAATTAAATGAGCGCAGACCTCTTGGTTAGACGTTCCAATCCTATCAACTGTATAATCTACGGATGGGCAGAAATATCTTGCATTCAATAGAATGGTTGACAATCCTCCCTCTCCCTTATGAGAATACACTTGGCATTGTTCAGATCAAAGCGCCTAAAGCTAAATGATTTGATGATAACACAGGACAAAAGACATTGTGATAAGATCTTCTTCCTCCACTGCAGCGTTATTAAAAGAAAAGCAAGGTGTACGCCTTGGATTTGACTGTTCCTTAGAGAAAAATGTGGAGACTACGTGGCTGTGGGCGTGGCATTAGCAATAAATATGCTAGCCACCTATCAAAAGGGAGTCGTGTCTATCTTAGCTGACCACTCTAAGGAAGCCATGCACAATCTGAAAGGAAGCCAATGCCACTAGGAGGCTCGATTATCAAACTCTATGCAAGGTGGGAGTCATTAAAGAGTATGGCCTATGTAAGATACTTTACCAAGTCAGAGAGTAACAGTGAAATAAAAGTTAGAATCCCTTGACAGAATGCCTTACAGAAATGTGGTCGTACGAAATGCAGAGATTATAGTTTGGACGCACCAATGGATCTATTTAAGCTTAACTACCAACTCTTTCCCAAACATAACAAGTCCACGCACATAACTTCCTGCATACGTTAGAGGATACAAAAAGAAACTAATTGGAAAAAAATCACGTGAAAAGGTTCAGCCAATTTGAGAGGACGCAAAAGACAACAGCACAGTCGCAGCTTACAGACTACTATAGATTTTGAAATAGAAAGTCACCTGTCAACAATATCAATTATCAAATGCATTGATGATCTGATTTTTAGCAATACAATGACAGATTTAATGCGTATCTTTTAATGCTCAGCAGCAAACACACAGTTCTCATGATGGTGTCATAGATACATAAAAAAAATGTGTGATTCTCAAGACAGATGCATTTTGTGAGACAACGAATGAAATAAAAAAAAAGACAATAGTGTCATATACAAAACCCATTTCTCTCTTAAAAAGACGTTTCCTTATACTTGACAAAGCAATTCATACTATAACATGGAAAAGGACTGAAGCAGCAAATGATGTCTTCTTAAGCCGCACTATTGTTGTCTACAAGAACAAGTACGTTCAGCAAGAGCCATGATTACTTATTACTTGACATCTCCTAGTCTATCATACAGTAAGACTTTTAGAGACAGAAGGTAGTAGTATGCAGTAGGTGTTTCTTCTTATTTTGCCACAGCCACTTCAATTTCACAGTCCCTATTTTCAATACCAGGGCAACCAAGAGAATATTCAAAATAGAGTCTGATCATAGTTTGAGAAAGATATATTCAGATATCGATGGCATTCGGTTCCAATAGATATTGAGGGCAGTAGCAGGTCAGTTGCATAGGCAGTGGGATTTTATCATATCTATTATGTATAGATTTTGATATACGCATTCAATGGGTGATGTGCATCAAGATTAAACTATCATCACAGAAAGAAACATATGGTGATTGCATATCCTTGAAGACTTCCATACAAAATAGCAAGATGGAAATAGTATACCGCTTATTATAGAAACAAATTCAAGCCAATGCAATTACAGATGTAAATCTGAATACCACATCCTTTGACTGATATAATTTTCTACTCTACCCCCATAATATTACCAAGAATAGTAAAAGCAGCTTTGACAGGGAAATCAAAACTAAATATAGCTTATGTAGATGGATTAATTCCCTCCCTCTAGCGCCAAATGTAGGCATCCATTAAAATCTGCAAACAACTAAACTTCAAGCATGGGTTAGTGTTATGCAAACTCTATTAAAATGCCTCTATGAAATACCTTGTGAATGCTTCCAAATGCAACAAATGATACTAGAAAGACTAAAACATTTATGAAAACAAAAGCAAGTTACTTATTCCATAGTGGATTGGTGTCACATGTGCTAGTGACCCTTTCCCAATCCTTGATAAAAAGCTCAAGATGATGAAGTGCAATGGAGATGAAAACAAGATTATTTCTCAAACCAAGAGAGTAACCTTGCATAAAATTGTGGATCCATGAATGAGAATGAAGGCCTTATTTTATAGATTTTGTTGATGAGAGATTGGCCAAGATGGTGAATGTGGGACAAAAGATCCTCTAATGAGAAGATGACACTTGTCAAATGGTGAGTGGTTAATGGTTGTGCAAGATTAGGGAAATGTGCCCATGAGAGGGAGAATTTGAATTCAAATTTGAGAGTAAATGCTAAGTGGGGGACAAGAAAATGAGCAATAAATGCACTGTTGGAGGGACAAATCAACTTTCCTTTGAATTCAAAATTGAGGGAATATTCCCCATAAATGCCATGTTGATGGAAAATCTTGGATTTAATAAATCAATAAATTAATTTATATGTGCAAGTGGCTAGATCTAGATAATGCAAGTGGGATGGGATTAACATTTAATCAGGGTTAGATTAAATAGATGATGATTATGTTGATTTAATGCTGATTAGATGATTCTAACTTTTAAGACTTAAATATTTGTTTTATTTAAATCAGAAAAGGATGGAAGATGCATGTTTGAGATTTTAATTAAATAAAGCTTGATTTATTCAATTAAACTATGATTGAGCTTTTGATGATAAGAACCTAGTTTACTAGGTGAATGGATGTGATGCATTTGATTTATTTATTGAGCGGATGAATATGCATAATGAAAATTTGACGTGTATACACATACAATGATTTGTTTTGTGACCTTTGTTTCTATGAAAATCACAATAATATGCATCATTCCACCATGATGGTTTGACTCTTGGTTCCCAATCTCGTGCCTCTGGTAATGTTATGAGTTTGTTTGTAGTAAGTTCTTTTAATGTTGATTCAAGTGACTAACCTAAAGGTGTAATTTTTTTGCAATTTGATAGTGTTTGATACGGTGTTGAAGCTGGTTTAGATTCATTATTATTTTTATTGCTGTTTTGGTGTTTTTGGGTGTAATTCCTAATAGATTGAAGACCGGTTTTGCATTATATGTTTTAGTTGCACCATCTTTACCAGCATTTTTATTTCTTGTCCATAATTTTTATTTTTGATGGTTGTTATGATGATTAGAAGAGTTGGCATTGTTTGTTCCTTTATTATAGATTTTTAATACTTCTCTTTTAACCAATTCTTCCTCATTCTTAAGTCTATTTTCAGTCATGTTTTCAAAGTCTGGTGGACATTGCAATTGAATTCCATAACTCATCTCACTGTTTAGATTGTCAATGAAGATTTCCATCTTTTCTTTCTCGAGTATAGGATGGGAATATCTA
Source organism: Sequoia sempervirens (assembly GCA_007258455.2). NCBI lineage: Eukaryota > Viridiplantae > Streptophyta > Pinopsida > Cupressales > Cupressaceae > Sequoia > Sequoia sempervirens. Next base: position 560,420,387 of record VDFB02105785.1, read on the forward strand.
GCAAATAATCATCTCCATCTTTGTAGAAATGCGAGGAATGATTCACCATTTTTTTGTTTTGTGTTACAAAGATCTTTCATGGTTATTTCATGTTGAATGTTGTATGAGTATTGGGTGATAAATTTATTGACTAGCTCCTCAAATGATCTAATACCTAGTGGGAGTTTTGAAAACCATTCCATGCATTGACCACCCAAACTTCTTGGAAATTGTCTCATTAAATAATTCTCTTCATGTGAAAATTACAAGCTCATGGTGCGAAATTCTCTTATATGGTCTATAGGATTATATTTTCCATTGTATTTATCATCATTTGGAAGATCACAGTTTGGTGGAAATGGTATAATGTTCAGACTTCTGTCAAAGGGATAAGGATAGATGTCTTGCATTAAATATCTTTTGGTTGTTCCTCTTTGCATGTCTTGGATTTGTTGAGTTAAAGCATTCATTGGATCTATGGTTTGTGAGTCAACTTCTATTTTCTTGGGATCTCCTTTCAATTGGTTTACATCAAAGTCATTAGGTAGTTTCACACCTTCGTATTCCAACATCAAAAAGTATTTCTCAAAATCTTTTTCTAGAATTTTCTCCATGAACTTGTGAAATTTAAGGTCTTGTTGAGCTTGTTGAATGTCCTCATCAATTATCTCATCTGTTTCAGGTTGGTGAAATTTATGAAAGGTATTTTCTTCTCCTTCTGCCATGATGGTTTGGGTTTCAATTTCTCTCTTTGAGTTTTTGTTTTTGAGCTCTTGTTAAAATGAGAATGCAAGTGATAAAGGTTTTCTATACTTTGATCTTTGTTTTAGGAGTGCTAATGAAGTCACTAAGTCAAATAGGATGATGGATCCTATTGATGAGACTATGGATGAATCTGATGTAAAGTGTTTTGTTTCATGATGAAGGATGATAGATCCTGATGATGAAACTCAACTAAACAATCAAAGATGAGATTTGATGATTAGGAACTTTAAGATGCTTGATCCAAGTTTAGTTAAAGAGATTTCACTTGCAAAAGCTAGTTTCTTCAAGTTTAAACCAATGTTTGAATGAGGAATGAATTTTTCTCTTAAAAAGGTCCCTAAATATGATTCTAAATGTCTAAAAGACATTCAATTTAGCTCTTTTTTTGTGAATTAGATGGATGTGCTAAAACAGGTTGTAGATGCGCTAAAGATGGGACAGATGTGCTAGAACAAAGCTTAGATGTGCTAGACTGCCTAAATGTGATTCTAATTGTTAGACATAAGGTCAATTTAGCTCTTTGTTTGTGAATTAGATGGATGCACTAAAAGATGGACTAAATGCACTAAAATAGAGCCTGCACTAGATTGTCCCATATATGCGCTAGAACAGAGAGCTTATGTGTTGAAAGATGAGGAAAATGTGCTAAAAAAGAACCCAGATGCACCAAGATATGAGCTAAATGCATTGAAACAAGAAGCTTATGTGCCAGAATATGAGCTAAATGAACTGAAATAGGAAGCTTATGTGCCAAAATAGAAATGGTCACCATTTTGAAAGCTTTTCTAATTTTCTTGTTTTCAACTTAGTGAATTGGGTGTTTTTAATGGATGATCTTCTGACCAATAAGTTTTCCTAGTTTTTCTCATTTCTGAATCATGTGAATTAAGTGTTTTTAATGGATGATCTCTTGAAAAATGATTTCAAACATAGCAACAAGTAGTAAAACAGTTGTTTCACCCTATAATCTGAGCATTAAGTGCATGCTCTAAGATCTAATCTGATCCCTTTGATCTTCATTGGTATTGAACAATGGAAAACATATCAATTAGACTCTTCTAATGTCAAGGGTCATTAATAACACCACAACCCACATCTTAGAACTACATCAGCTCACACAACCCTATCACCCCGTAGAGGGCGCTCATGTTTTTTCCTTTTCTAGGTCTTAACGAAAGTCAAATCCTAGACTTTTGGCTAGTAATCCCTGGTAGTTATATGGTGAGTATCTTGGGGGCATATTCTTCCCTCCCCTTGCACTGTGAATATTATAATGTTTGGGAACTGACTCGGCTAGCTACTACACGTAAAGTTCTTAATAATGGTTTTCATTCAGTGCGACAAATGATAAACTCCCTCAAGAAACCTCCCAACCTTTAGAACAAAGGCTTTGGGGATGGTTATCAATGCACACTACCATTAAATGTGATTTTCATCACAATCACAATTGATTATAGTGGGTTGGAATACTTGGCTTTAGTCGTTCCCACTTAGGTCATTCCTATAGGGTGAGTACTTTTTCCCACTACGATAGGCCTTCTATAGGTGCTATTGTAGTAAAATGAAAGAGTGAGTATAGCATTCTGGTCACCTAGTGAAGGGGAGAGCATAGACCTATCACTTTACAAACACAACATACATGGTGCTCATTAACCTCATAATTAACCTAAATTCCTAATTTAATCAAAAGGAAAAATAACTCCAAGCCCTGCAAACACCATTAGTAGTCTTAGATAATGTCTTTGGTAGCATATAAATCACCTACAAAAATAGACAGACACAGATTAGTTTCTAGTATCTCAAGTTTTTGTAAATAAAGGTAAATGCACTAAAATAGAGAACACATGTGCTAAAAGATTCACTATATGAGCTACTAAATGCATTAAATGCACTATTCTGGAAAACAAGAAAACGGAAGTCAAAATCTTGTATATGCACCAGAAGAGTAGCTATATGCATTGGAATAGAGCATGGATGTGCCAAAAGAACAATTATATGCGCTAGAGCGGAGCTTGGATGTGCCAAAAGTCTCCACCTATGCACTAAAAGATGTTTCAGGTGTGCTACATTGAAAGCCACAAATGAACCTATTCATGAAAACTTTCCAAAAAAGGTTAAAAATAGGGCTAGGCCCCAAGGTGGGCACCAATTTATGTGTGTATGAATAATGTGAGTGCATAAGAAAATAATACAACACACCAATGAAACATTATATTAGACAATTCAAATGATAATCAAATCAAAATCACAAACTCCCCAATGGTGTCTCATTTTCCTCTATCTCCAATGATTCTTTAAATCATTTTTTCTCTCAGATTGTTTGTGCACATGAATTTCCAAATGGCAACCTAAAGAATGAGATGTTGGAAATGCAAGAAATACTTCCTGCACTACATGATTGCTAATTTTTTTGTGGATGATGTGTAAAGATTAATGATGCTAATATGATATTGTTAATGAAATGATATGATGAAACTACAACAATTAAGATGCTACTAATGCAAGTACCATGACTAATCTACTTGATTCTAAAATGCAAACACTAAAATGCTAATGCTAAGATGACAATGCTCTTTGAAATTTTGCAGAGTTTAATTATGCTCAGCTCTCTATATGTTTTTGCTATAAATGAGGGTGTATTTATAGATTTTTCAAGGCATAAGCTTAGGTGGCAAGATTCAACAGTTTTGATTCGATCTGGAGGGATGAATGGTTGAGGATGAAGAGGTTAGAGAGAATCACGGAGTGTGTTCCATTTAGTAGAACAAACTACCAAGTGTGAAGAAGAAACAAATGAAGGTCAAGACCAAGTGTCTCAAAATTTGTTAGAATTTGTTGAGGATAAATGCCATATTAAATATTGAAAATATTTAATTTCATGAGACACATGATGAGATGGAAGATGAGAGGTTAGTAGAAATGTTCTTAAATTCAAATTTAATGAGAGGAGTTTAATTAAATAGAACAAACTAATTGAATTTGTTTATTTAATTAAGACATGAAGAAAATGATTTAGAATAGGAATAATTGGGGAAAGTGAACTATATAAATAAACTTTTCAATTTATTTATAAGTAGAAGAATTAAAAATCATTAATTAAATAACTTGTATTTAATTAATTTCCCCAAACCAAATTTAAATGTATACAATATGTATGATCACTTTAGGGTAGTAGAACCTCAATCTTTCCACTAGGTGAGCTATTCCAATGAAGTGGTAAATGAGAGAATCATATTAGCCTCTCACACCATGCCGAAGTTATCCTCCCGATGACTTCGGTAAGGTACCACAATGAAAATTATTTTGTAAATGTTTTTGAATGTCATGTAAAAAACAATTGTTAAAGGAGATTTTGCTTCATTATTATAACAATTTTCCTCTTAGGGAGCATTGTGCCTAATGTCTCCAATAGAGGACAAGCCAAAGTGTCAGCTTACTACCCATGGGATGCCTTGTTTGCATCATGCCATGACAGTAGATTGTATACTCCTCAACAACATCAAACCCAATGACACAACCAAGAAGAGGACACACCACAAGAAAAAAGAAAATCACACCATGAAATTTTCAAAAATATTTCATTGTTGTATTCTCCCACGAGGTATGTGCAAGATCATCATTGAAAAAACAGGCCCTTAAGTGGTGAAAATTTTAGAAAAATCAAAGTTAGGAAGCTTGACGTAAAAATTTGAATAAGTTATATATATTATTTCAAAAATATGTAAGAATAGAATCTATAGAAAATTGAATGTAGTTTCTAAACTACTAGGTTTTTTTTTTTTTAATCTATTTGGTGAAAATTTGAAATTTCAATGCAATAGTACTTAAATTTCAAGGAAAAAGTAAGAAGTAGGTGTTTGTCTGACCACCCTAACCACAATAAAATGATAATATTTTTTTATAATATTTTAGATATAAGTATAGGAATCATGTCTCGATGTGATGCATATTTTTTTGTAATTTTTTCCTAGGTAAATAATTAATTATGATTTTTTTATTACAACTTTTAAAAAATATAAAAACTCATATGTCTGACCACCTGAACTTGGTCAAAACTTTATGAAATTATTTCTTTTTATTTAATCCTATAGTATGTGAAGCATAGAATGTGATGCATGTTTCAAATTCAAAAAATGTCATATTGTTTGAAAGCTATAGATGTTTTTCAATCAGCCTATCAATCAGGACTTTAGTCGTAATTCAAATAGAAAATGAATAATAATTATTTATTAAATTCAAATTAAAGCATAATTTATATTGGTGGAAATTTGAGAATCTCCTTTAAAAACCCTTTTTGTTTCATTGATTTTGGGTAAAAAAAAAGTCGTCAGCCACATACCCTACACATACCCATCATATCACCACTTTTTGGCCCATCATGATCCTATACATACCCCACTTTAAAGTAGCTTCTACACCATCATTGTGAGTAGTTGTTGTAAAGTAGCCAATAATTTTGATCCTAAGACATGAGAGCTTTCCCCAGAAAACCGTATGTAGAGTCATATGTTTCCAAAGCAAGTTGCATCATGAAATAGGAAGGAAGGGTTGCCCCCACAAACACATAAGGGATCTATGGATTTGTGGTCAATATCTCTATGCTAAAATGTTGTCATAGAGCATGGAACTATCATCATTCCCCAAATACTCATAGAACTGGAAGAATGACACAAAGAGAGAAAAAAAAAAGAAAACCATTCGAGTCAACACAAAAGAAACATGAATTTCTTGATTCCTTGCATCATCCCAAAAAGGAAAACACAATACAAATGAAAAAGAAAAAGAAAAAATCTTTTGGGTCAACATAGAAGAGACATAAATTTCTCAACACCTTGCATCATCCCCAAAAGGAAAACACAAGACAAATGAAAAATGATTACAACATAGAGAAGAATGAAGGTACATATAAAACAATTTACAAAAGAGAGAGGAACAACAAACTATGAAATATCATGGGGGATCACATTACACACATGCAGTCACAAAGAAAAGTGAAAAATCAAAAGACTAGTAAGGTACAACCAAGTCATCCTAGAAAGTAGGTCAACTGCCTCCCAATCTCATTCGGTATAAACAAAAGACAGGCAACTAACCAAAGGGACAACAAAAAATACATTACTAGGACAATGCTACCTAATCCCTTGCCCCCAGTTAGTGATAGACAAGGATGAGCCTAGAATGGATGATGGTATGCTGCTCCTTGCAAAAAGGAAATGATTTGAAATTTATTTAAAACATGCAATAATGAGTTTTGTATGATCCTGCAACTATTACATGGCAAGGAGCAGAAACTATTGCTATTGATTATAATGAGTAGAAAGAGTATAGACTTGATTCCTATGTAATGAGATATTCCAACATGTAGTATTTATCAGTTTTGGATGCACCAAAGTTAATCTTGTCTTGGAAGAATCTTTTGTAATAGTGTTGCTATTAAGTGAAGGCTTGTTTGGTGGTTTGATTTCTATCGAAGGACAATGACCATGACTATGAGTTATTTCTTGCACACATTAGGCTCTATAGGGACACGAATACCTTTTTCTCTAGCACCACATCCTTTTCCACTATAACCAAGTTATTTCATAAGTTTGTAACCTCTTTTGTAAAGCTTTTTCATTTCTTTTGGATTTGACGGTTGCTCATAATCAGTTTCATCAAAGTTCATCATGTATGATGTCCTTTCTTCTAGAGTGGTTAAAGTGGATGCTTTTGAATTTTCTATTGACATTACTGCTTTTATGTTTCCCTTTGTAGGCTCTATTTTTATGATCTTTTACTCACCCAAGGATGTAGGTATAAATCAAAGGAACTTGAAGCATCTTTAGATAATTTTGTGACCTCTTCAATAAGCTTTTTTGTTTCTTTCTCAACATGCAAACAACTTTTGGGTTTAGGATTGGTATTGATTGTATACACCTTGTTATATATGTGAGCAATGCCATTGTTACTCAGTTTTTGCAAAACATTATCATCATCGAGTTTCCTTTTAGGTGGTTCTAAGATAAGATTTGGTTCATTTTGAACTTTTGGTTTTTGTGAGGGTGGTTAAATAATAATTTGAGGCTTAGGCAATTCAATAATTAGAGGACTCGAAGAAGATATAATGTTCATAAACTCAACACACTTGTCCTTATTTTCATGATCTCTTAGCTAAGGGGAGTCTAATGTCACTTCATCATCTTTGAATAAGGAGGTCACATCACTATTTCTTGAAAGACATGTGTCATTTTTCTAATTTGCTTGCACCATGATATCTTCCCTAGTAGGAAATTTTTTAGGAGAGCAAAAAACTAGATGTTCATGACATTCATTGTTTGGTTCTTCTAAAATATCTTCATCACTAGTAAGGGAGTGATCAATCATTGGATTTATTGTTTATCAATGATGACATTCTCTTGTTCAATAATTTTTTTCCTAGGGGAAGAGAGGAAAATAGGACTCTCACAACTCTCATTAATTGGATCTTCTAACACAAAAGTATCTTCGTCATAAATAGGAGATATATTAGAAAAAGGCCAAATTTTATTGTTGTGATTGCCCATGATCTCATCCCTATTTTCTAAGGTTTTATTCTCTAGTGTCATGATATATACCCTAGTGGGAAATCTTTCAAGAGGTTCATCACATTCCATGATTAGATTTTGTAAAGTATCTTCATCACAAATAGGGGAGGCCTCAAGAGAAGAACAACTATGAGTTTCATGATCACCAATGATTAGAGTTTTTTGTTCAAATAGATCTTCCCAAATGGTAGGGGCACTAGGAAAGGGATAAAAAGTATTCTCATGAATGTCAATAAGTGTATCTTCTAACACCAAACTACCTTATTTTCATCTAGGAGGGATATTAGGAGAGGAACAAGTTTGATTGTCATGGTTATCCCCATACCCTATAATTTCTTCCCAAGTTGGAGAGGTAGGATTTCATAGCTCTTAATCATTGTATCTCTTAACACCAACATGTCCTCATCATAAATGTGATTTTCATGATTGACCATGATTACATCTTGTTTCACTAAAGCATTCTCATAAGTAGGTGAGGTGTTAGGAGAGGAATTTAGACTAAGTAAAGTAGTGGAAATGATATCATCATCTTGTGTTATAATATCTTTCCAAGGGGGAGGAGGAGAAGGGTAAGAAAGACTTTCATGATTCTCAACGATTGCATCTTCTTTCACCAAGATAGCTCGTCACTAATAGGAGAGGTATTCAGAGAAGAAAAACTATGATCTTCATGGTTATCTATGCTTTTATCCTCTTCTATCACATCATTCCCACAAACAAGAGAGATAGGAGGGGGTATAGGTTTAAGGAAAGCGTAAAAATTTTCATTCTCTTGCACTAAGAGACTCTCATAACTAGGAAATGTATTGAATGAGTGACTAACATGTGTATTGACTAAATTTTTCTTTATTAAAAATTTAAAAAAATCTATTTGGTGAAAATTTGAAATTTCAATGCAGTAGTACTTAAATTTCAGGGAAAAAGTAAGAAGTAGGCGTATGTCTGACCACCCTAACCACAATAAAATCATAATTATTTTTTATAAGATTTTATATATAAGTATAGGACTCATGTCCCGATGTGATGCATATTTTTTGTTATTTTTTTCCAAGTAAATAATTAATTATGATTTTTCTATTAGAAATTTTTAAAAATATAAAAAATTCATATGTCTAACCACCTTAACTTGGTCAAAACTTCATGAAATTCAACTTTTCTTTTTTTAATCCTATAGTATACGAAGTATAGAATGTGACGCATGTTTTTGATTCAAAAAATTTGATATTGTTTGAAAGCTATAGATATTTTTCAATCAACCTATCAATCAAGACTTTAGTCGTAATTTAAATAGAAAATGAATAATAATTACTTATTAAATTCAAAGTAAAGCATAATATTAATATTGGTGGAAACCTGAAAATCTCCTTTAAAAACCCTTTTTGTTTCATCAATTTTGGGTAAAAAAAAGTCGTCAGCCACATACCCATCATATTGCCACTTTTTGGCCCATCATGATCCTGCACATACCCAACATTTGTGACATGCAATGCAATTTGACCTAGAATGAAATGCAAATTTTAGATTCTAGGTTGATTACACAATGTAATAAGCTGAAAATGCAATGTTATGATGTAATTTTGAACTTTTAACAATGAAGAAATTTAAGCTAAATGTAATGAAATTGATGAAACAACAAATCAAGAAACTAAAACAATAAGATAATAGCACCAAATAGAAGCTAAAAACTGAGATTTTAATGTCTTGAAAATGCAAATTTGTAGCTAACAAGGACTCATTCACCTTGGTAAGGGCGTAAATGGGTCTTGGTTAGGTCTTTCTAGGATTTGATGCTTTTCACATCCCAGAAGCTAAAGGCTCAACTTGGTCATGGACTCATTCGCCACTAAAATAAAATAGGTCTTAGATTAGGGTTTTAAAGAGGTGAAAACTACAAATTTTGAGTTTTTCTTTGTGCTTTTCATGCCCAATTTCAAACTATAATTCATGTGAGAAAAATTTCCGTAATTTGATGACCTAATGCAAGTGAAATGAAGGGTAAATAACACCTTTTGGAATGCAATTTTATTTTTTATTTTCAAATGCAAATTTATATGATCTAAATGATATGCAAGGTGACTAACTTGTTTTTGTACTTTTCAGATTTAAGAAAAGAAAAACAATATAATTCTAAACCTTAAATGAGATGCAAGATTGCAATGCAAAAAAAGAAACCCTAAATGGCATCTTTAATTCAATGTAAATTTAAATGCAAATGAATAGAACATCTAGCCTAGGATGCAATGAAAGACTTTAAAATTAGAAAATTGCAATATTCAATGAGTTGATTTCATCAAAACATTTAATAGAAAAAGTAGGGTTTACCACCATGAGTGAACAAGATGATAAAGCACAAGTTCTTTTTGTTGTTAAAACATCCAATTATGAGAGCTTAAAGATGCAAATAAAAATTATCAATGATACCTAGCATCTATAGCAACAAAATGGTAGGCTTTTAGAGGGTAAAATAATGTGTACCTTGCTGGAAAAGTGTTGTTTCAAGGCCCACTGAGGACTCATTCACCTTTAGTGGTAAATGGGTCGCTATTAGGGCTTCTAAAAAGTTCCTTCTAGTTTTTGTTCCTCTTAATCTGTAACTCCAGATTGTAGATTTTCATTGCTCCATCCCTACTGAGGACTCATTCACCTTTAGTGGCAAATGATTCCTTTTAGAGTTTTAGAAAACTAATTTCAGGATCTTGTACCTTGATGTCTATGCTCTTGAAATCCCAGTTATCAAATTTGGAAGCCAATAGTTAATTATGTAGAGCTTTTTTCATGATCTTTCACTTTGAATGACAACTTTTGCAACTTTGTAACTATGACAACTTTCCTCCAAATCTTGCTCAACTTAATCTTCAACCTAAAACTCTGCAATAACACACTTAAGGGCAAGAAAAACTTGTTGTTTGTTCTAATGGATGGGGGTTTACCTCAATCAACCCCCTTGCAGGTATTTAAACCAAATGATGAAATAAAGGAAATGAAGCATGAAAGCACAATAATGTAAATGATATCACCTTGGATTATATCTTGTGAATCAAATCTACAAACAATCATGGAGTGGCCATGAAGAATGTAGATCTTGAATGTAGAATGATGCTTGCAAATGTATCCTCAATGCAACATTAACTTCTTAGCTCAACACACATGAATGCATTAAACCCTTGACATGATGATAAGACCTTGAATTGTTGCAATAATCACTTGAAATCTGCCTTGAAATTCCTTATGAATGCTCTAATGCTTGATCACTTGAATGCTTGAATTCTTGATAAACTTGCTAGCTTGTGTTAGGAGAAAAAATGTGAATTAACCCCTTATTTATACTAAATTAGGAGATTAACCCTGAAATTCAAAGAACTAAGGCTGACACCAGATCTAGAAAGAAAGATAATTTAATTCCTATCAGAATGAAATTCAAAAATTAGGGTCTCATTAAGGGAAAACCCATTCGCCACCACCAAGGGCGAATGGGTCCTGGCTAAGTTTCCTGGACCAAGTTTCGGGTAGCTGAAAGAAGGCCAAAAACCCATTCCAAATCAATTGAGAAAAGGGGGTCCTATTAATGGAGGACCCATTTGCCACTAAGGGTGAATAGGTCCTGGCTCAATATACCAGGACCAAATTTTTCCCAATGAAATAATTTGATATTTAATTTATGATTGTCGGGAAAGATCCTTGGGAGGTGTCAAAATTAAGGCCTAAAAAGGGGTTTAATAACTCCAATGAATTAAGACTGCCTAGATAAGTGTGAAAGTTCTTTAAAACACTTTACAACACCTAGAAAAGGTACAAATTATGAAAAAAAAATTATTTAGAAAGGGGCCCATTAGGCATAATTAAGCAAATAAGTCCTAGAAAAGCGTGAAAGTGTGTTACAACACTTTACAACACCTTTGCTAAGGACCAATTAAGGCATGATTTAGTTAAATAAAGGTCCTAGAATAGTGTGAATGTGTAGAAGACATTACAACACCACTCCAAGACAACATTAATTTAGCTTTAATGTCAGAATAAAGGTCCTAGAATAGTGTGAATGTTTACTACACTATTCTAGGACATTTTGCCACCATGTAATCTTGGGAACATAACACAAGGTTCCAAAAATATCATATCTCAGCAAGAGCGGAATTGCAAAAAGGAGAAACACTGCTTTCTCGATTAACAAGGCTTACTAGCTTCCTTTGAGGGCTAACTAGAAGAATAAGAAAGTTCTAATAGGCCACCACCACTTGTCTTGCTTTATCATTAGCATTGGATAAGAGTGTTTTATAAGGGTCAAGGCTTTAATAATTGCACCATTGTTATGTCTCATATTATGAACATCAATTTCAAAGACTTTACTAATCCATTCTTGTGCTCAATTTAAAGAATTTTACTCACTAATATAAAAATTGATGTAAACATATAAATAAGTACAACACAATCTAATTTATATTTAAAAAATTAGAAGTTAAAATAAATGTTTGGAAAATCTATATAGAATACTCCTTTAAATAAACATATCATGATTTCATAATTTAACTTAACAATATAATATTTGAATATACAATAGTTAAAAAAATTAATTAAAAAAAAAATAAAAGATGGACCCACTTAAAAGGTAAGCTTAGGAATGATAACTTAGAAGCCCCGGTCATAAAAGGCTCCTCTATGTTTTTATATTCTGAAAAAAAAAAGTCCACGCGTTACGTAAAACAAACCGCGTGAAATAAGTCAGCTTCCTATGTGGAAATAGTAATTAATTTATTCGACCAGTTCAACAATGTCGTTTTGAAACAATTTTAAGGTGAAAGGAATGCGACAAGCAAATACGAAACGGTTGCTAGGAAAGATCCTTTATACATTCTTGCCAGGAAAGATTCATCTAGGCAGATTCATGCGAAAGAGAGAGAGAGAGTATGAATGGGAGCAAATAAAATCTATGCAGATTTCCTGGCGTATAAAATATATGTTTTTTAGAACTAATAGAAGCGTCATGAAGTGTTCGCGTTAGTTTCCATGAAGTCTGCAATGAAAGCATAAGGAAGATACGGGGGTTCAGTCGTAGAATTGATGAGGATGCAGTCTAAGAATTGAATTCCAACAACATTTTTAATAAGGATTATCAAACCAGAGCGACAAAAAACCACCTATGCAGATTTCTTCGCGTATACGCTGAGAATGCCAATTTCATTGCAACTTCAGCGAAACCGGGTCTTCTAACGTTTGCCGCGTCTATTTCTTATATAAAAAAGACACTTCTATTAGCATTGCAAAGAGAAGAAATCACAGAAAAGAAACACTGTAAGGACAAGGCGCTAAGTATTACGCAGCACTAAGCTTCAAATTGGAAAGAAATTGACCGTTTTGTAAATAGTTTAACAAATGGTTTCTATGATTGCAAGCTCTATGCATGTGGATCCGCACAAGGCTTGGAAGAGGGTAACGAAGAAGATTTCTAAACGAGCACACATATCAGACTATAAGAAAAAAGGGCTAGTTAGATTGCCGCAGATCAGTATTGACTCCTTAGATGATGTACTCAAGGAATGTCTCTTAGACTTGGGATTATTTCCCGCTGACAAGAAATTATGTGTTGATGTACTTTTGGATATTTGGGTTTATGTTCGAAAGCTACAAAGGCCTGATGCTTTTGCCATCTTATCAGAACTGGCGAGCAGAAATCTGTTAAATTTAATTGGCAATCCAAGGTAATTGCCTTTGCTTTTATTATATATTAGATTTATTTTAATCATGTTTTTCAACACTTAGATGACATCCTTGCACTTAACAGAGGAAGTACAACAATCCCATATGGAAACGCTTCAGAGCTATACTTTTCCCAGCGTGATGAAATGAGAGATTTGGCCTTGTCCTTGGGACCCAATGACAATATACTCCACCGCAAGAGGTTGTTCGTAGAGAGGAAAAACGGTAGTTTGCTAGGGAAATGCGAGTTCCTCAGAGATAGAGCATTTGATACTCAAATTCTCTCCATTCTCACCGGTGAGTTATTCAAAGACTTCTTTGCAGTGCTAATAATTATTAATAATGTTCATTCTTGATGTCCAATTATTGAAAAGAAATGAATTTCAAAAATGATTGTCTGAAGGATAATAAGGTTTACATCACTTTTCTAAGTAACTTGTCTGCCATGTGCATGAATTTCACATATATAACTAGTGGTCATTATTAGTGGACAATTCTCTAATTGGATTTACTTTGTAATTAATACATGCAGGCCCTATGGAGGAAAATGACTGGTATGATATGAATTTCCCCGAAACAGAAGCCCTGTTGTTACTCTTCACTTCGACAGAATACTTTCTTCCCCCATTTGTGAAATCCATGAAAAAGCTAAAGTTTCTGATGATAGCCAATTGCGGTATAAATAAGGCAACAGTTAAAGGTCTGGATGTCTTATCTGCCCTCACTCAACTGAAGAGTGTCCGCTTGGAGAGGTTGATTTCACCCCTTGATGGAAAACAGGGGATTGAAGCACTGAAGAACATAGAGAAGCTATCTTTGAGCTTGTGTGAAGGATTTGAAAATATATCCACATTCACCAAGCTCCAGGATTTTAACCTGGACCACAGCAATAATTTGGAGGAGTTACCCCTTGGTATCTGCAATATTCCCTCCACTTTGTCCTGCTCTATTACCAACTGTCATCTGCTTAAAAATTTACCATATGATTTTGGAAATATGAGCTATCTAAAAATGTTAAGGTTATCGGTATTACCATACCTAGAAGAGCTCCCTGCATCAATTGGAAAACTTGAACAGCTGGAATATCTGGACATTTCACTATGCGAGGGCTTGAAAGAACTTCCAAAGGAAATAGGTCAACTCAAGAAATTGAGGGAGCTTGATATGAGAGAGTGTTCCCTTCTGACGACGTTACCCTCAACTGTTTGTGAACTATGTTCCCTAAAGCTTGTTACCTGTGACGAGACGATTGGGAAGCAGTGGTTGCGGGCTAAGAACACTCCTATTCCTGAGCTTAGAGTTGAAATTGTGGAAGCATACTTTAGTTTGGATTGGCTTGATGTCTGACTTCTTTTGTTATCTCTCTCTTGAAGAATAAAATCCAAGGATCATGACCTACTTTTGTTAAAAAAGTAAAAATGAAAAAATTCATGTTCATTGGCACAAATCAATAAAAGTCTATATTTTCAGCATATGATTATGATCAATTTTTATGGCAGTTCAGTACTGTGTTGTATGAACAAATTTGACAAAGTTTATAATTAGAAATTATTTTCTTTCATTATAATAAAAAATAATTGAATCATGTGCATGGTGTTTTGTAAGAGCTGTACATATGTTAATTTGTTGTCAAGTAGTTTGAGTTAAGTATCATGCTAGATGTTACATTTTAGATTTTAGATTTGTAAGGAATTATTCAGGTTCATTAAAATTATTTATATTTAATAAAAATTTATTAAATATACATTGATATTCTTTTCTATTGAATAATATATTGTGCTGTTTAGTTTTCTATAAATTATACTATGATGTTAAAATAAGATTTAATGTAACTTCACAATTGAAGTCTAACTCCTATAGAGAATAAGTGCATATAATATTCTTCTATTAAGGTTTATGAGCTTAGCTTTTTTTTTAAATGATACAAGTCCATGCTCTTAAACTTATAAACTTCTAAAGATTGGCAATTGACTTGTCAAAGAAATTGGTCATATATTTTGGGGAGAACATAGAGATGTGAACACTAAAGTGGGCATTGAGTTGTAATGTGGAGGAACATGACATTCAAGATTTGATAATAAGAAAAACATTCTTCTCACACATTCTTTTAAAAATAAATCTAATATATAAAAGGATTTTAGATTGGAGTATGTAGTCCAAACTCGAAATGTTTAGTTTAACTTAGTATCATCCAACCTTATGGAAGCCACCAAGTTTAAATGTTATGCGTATTTGCACTTAATTAATAATATTGTATTAGGTTGTTAATTGTCTAATATAAATTTATAATTAAATTTTGTTTTAATGCATTGGAAGTATATTAATCATGAATAGCAATATATCATATATTTATAAATGTGTATTGTTGTATTCTTGGCATGGTTTATAATTGACATATTTTTTATCATATAATTATGTGTGACATTTAAATTGGTTTTATTTGATATCCTCAATAAATTAAGGAATTTATTTATGCCTTGAAGGCCACCTATCATATACTAGATACAAATGATGTTGCTTTATATTTGGTACAAAGTCCTTGTCACCATGTCTCTATGGGAATCATTAATCGCACATACTTAATTTTTGATAATTCAACATTCTTAAGGTGTATTCTAGTTTCTTTCTCCCTTGGATTCATAAGAAAATGAAGAAAATTAATCCTTTGAAAAAAAAATGATATTGATTGATATATCATAATATCTAAACTAGCTTTTAATATCTTAAAAGAAATGCCTTGACTTCACTATGACGTATAGTTACAAATCACTATACAAATCAATAGAAAACAAGCAAACAAGGAAGACAATAAATTGCTAGGTTAATATACATAAGAAATCAAGCAAACTGTGTTGTAGAATTCAGGCATACCAAAGCACCTAGGTGTTATATACCAAGCAAATAATAAAAAATAAAACCAAATAGGTTGGAAAATATAGAGTTCGTTAAGAAGGTAAAAATAGATGGAGGACCCCAAAATGTGATATTTCAACTATTATAGAAGTTACCTGTTGGTATCTGTCATATACCCTCCACTCTCACACGGTTTATTCCATAACTACCATTCGTCATAGCTATCTAAGAATGTTGAGGTTTTCGGAATCAGTAGGCCTGAAAGAGCTTGCGTAATCAATTGGAAACTATGGACATTTCGAACTTATCTGAACAATTTAGTATGTGAGAGCTTGGAAGAGCCTCCAAACAAAATAGGACAAGTTTTAGGGAGTTTGATATGAGATATTGTGTTCTTGTTTGATGAGAGTACCTACAATTGGTTGTAAATTAAGTTCCCAAATCTTGTTGATGTGATGAGATAATTGGGAAGTACCGATCGCAGGCCAAGAACATTTCTATTTTGGAGCTTAGAGTTAAAATTATGGAAGCATATTTCAGTTTGGATTTTTCCTATCTCTTATATTTTCTTATGTATGGGTTAAAGAAACAAAAGAAATAAGTCAAGAAAAGGTTGCAGGGATGATTTAAATGAGATGCATAGGTGTTAACATGTTAATTTTTTGGGCTAATATAGTTATAAGTATTTTTTTATTTTTAAATTGTTACGGATAGTTATGGTAGTTAAATTGTTTTATGTTTATAAAATAAAATGTAAACATTTATTTAGAATGTAATTTTGATATATGATGAAATATATTTTTTATTCAGCTCCTTTTAGATCTAACAGTGGTATCAGAGCCATTGTAAAGTAATTATGAAGTGAAATAATTATGAAGTGAGAGTTGTTGATAAATTAAGATTGAAGTTACTTCCATGTATGTCATTTCTAAAGACTTGCTTCTCCCTAATACAAACACAATCAAAAGATGGTGTGTTTCAAAATTCATGTACTAGAGGGCTCTAGGAAAATTCATTGCCAGCAATTCACCAAAGGAAAATTCACTGCCAGCAATTCACCGCGATAGAAAATTCACCATCAACAATTCACCGTAATAGAAAATTCACTGACGGAATGCCAAGTAAAATTCACCGCCAGCAAAACTTTTTAAAAATATTAAGGTGAATTGCTGGCGGTGAATTTTCCTTCAATAAATTGCTGACAATGAATTTACCGGATACTGTACTAGAGACACTTCAAATTATTTTATTGTTAAATTAGAAAGACTGAATAATTTATGAGTCTATTGAAAAGAGTTGAAGAGTGCAGCCAAACAAGAATTATATATACATGTTGATGTTGAAGTTGATGCATATACAGATACTATCATGCATCTATTTCTGCCAATTGTAACTCTATCAAGCCTTATAAGTAGCACAACGAAGGATGTCAATGCCTATTAAACAAATTTTTTTAAGAGAAGATGATGACCATGAATGGAACGAAGAATCTAACTGTACACTAGATTTTGTATTCCTTTCTCCATTAAAACAAAGTATATGTCGCATTGAGCATTGTTTAAACTCATGTTGAATGGTGTTACACATTGCCTAAGGTCTGTGGTATGGCAATTTTTTGTGCCAATTTAATAAAAAAAATTAAGTTGAAAATTTATCGTATATTTTGAAAGGATGTGATAAAAATATAATTTTTAATATTAGTGTGAGATGTAATATTTAAATGAGAGAAGGGTTTTTATATATAAATAATTTTAAGGGACATTTGATGTTGATTTGCAGTTATAAAGTGTTCTTGTGTGATAAAAAGAAATAATATTTCATATAAAAAAATTAAGTATTATTGAGTTTGTATTATGGGATCTTGCTTTTATCAAGATGGAATTTTATCTTTACAGATTTATATTAACAATTTAGATAGAGTTGATTTTTTTGCAAATTATCTCCCAAGATCTCCTTCTTGCTGCTAGAGATTTCTTCAGAGGAGGAAGACTTCTTCATCAACTTAATTCTACCTTCATTGTCCTTGTTCCTAAGAAGGAAGATGCCATCTCCATGTCTAACTACCGCCCCATCAATCTTTGTAACGCAGTTTTTTTTCTCAAATTATCATTAATAGGCTAAAACCCTTGCTAGATAAAATGATCTTTGGAAATCAGAAAGGTTTTGTGGCTAGAAGACAAATTCTCAATGCAGCTATTATATCGATTAGTTTATTCATTCTATGAACCACTCTAAGAATCTAGGTATGGTGTTTAAATTGGACATATCAAAAGCTTATGATAGGGTTTATTGGAGCTTTTTATTTGTTGTTTTGGAAAAAATTGGAATTAGTGGGAAATTTTTGAGATTAATAAAAGAGTGTGTTACTACCACCAATTATTCTATTCTTCTTAATGGGGTTCCTACAAGTCAATTTTCTTGTGGTAAGGGTTTGAGATAGGGCAACCCCTATCTCCATATCTTTTTTATAATTGTTGTTAATTTTTGGGTCGAAATCTCTAAAAAAAATTTGATCGTTGCTATTTGCATCGGAATCATGTTGTTTCTTCCTTGGCTCTAGCTTCTCACCAACAATTTTTCAATGACACGATTTTGTTTGGTGCAACTTTTGTTGTGGAAGCAAAAAAATGGAAGGTAGTCCTAAATGAGTATGCTAAAGCTTCTAGCCAGTTCATAAATTATAGCAAAAGTAAATTATATTTTTTTACACTAATTAGTAGGTGAAGGAAATGATTCTAAGAATCTAGGGATGTCAGGAAGACGGTATCCCTAATGTTTACCTACCTAGTCTTCCACTAAGCAGAAAGAAACCTCTTAATTCCTTCTGGAATGACATCATTGAGAGAATCCAAAGGAAGTTGGCCAATTGGAAAGGAAAATTGCTTAGTTAAGTGGGTAAGCTCCAACTTTTGAAGTCTTCTCTCCAAAATTTCCCATTTTATTACTTATCCATTTTTAAGATGGCATCTTTCATCATGAGAAAGATTGAAGAAATCTAGAGGACTTTGCTTTGGACTGGGACAAAAGAAAGATCAAGGATTGCTCTTGTTAGCTAGAGAAAGTGTGTTCCCCAAAGAAGTTAGGGGGGCTGGGGATTCAAAGATCAAAGATGTTTAACAAGGATCTGCTAACCAAAATGGGTTGTAATATGATTCAAGGAAGGAAATATTGGACTAGTATTCTTAGTGCTAAGTATATGGGGAATGACCCACCTAATTACTTGTTGTCCTCTCAAGATTAGCCTAATGGGTTAGCTTTTTGGAATAATATTCTTAAAACAAGAAGTATACTACAACAATGGGTTAGAAGAAAAGCAGGGAGTGGGAGATCTATCAAATTTTGGGAAGAAGCATGGGGAAGAGGCCCTACTCTAGCTTCAATGACTCAATTAAATCCTATAAGAAAAGAGCTCACAAGATTAAATGGAACTACTCTTTATGGTTATGTTAATTGGTCTGAATAGATCCCCAAATGGAGAAACATTGTCCAAGATTTCTTAGACCTGAGAATAAGAAGATGGAACAATGTGTTGGTTTGTTTTGAGTTGTTTTCTACTCTTAACTCCCTTATTCGAGATTATTGTTTGGTCTTTCAAGGAGGTGAAGATGATTGGATCTGGCATGATAACCCTTTGGAGGTTTCTTTGTCAAAGAAACCTATAATAGATTGGATGAAGCTCCTTCTAATGATCAAAACTTGAATTCAAATTTGATTTGGATTTCCAAGTTAATTCCAAATATTAATTGTTTTTGGTGGGCTACTATGCATGGTAGAATTCTCACTGTTGATGTAATTAATAGGAAAGGATTTCATTTTTTCAATATATGTTCTCTCATTCTAGCTTCTAAAGAATCTATTCTTCATTTGCTTATTTAATTCCCTTTTATAAGAGAAGTTTAGTCTTTGGCCCTTTAGAATCTTCTAACTAATTGGGTGTTTTCAGGTAATTTGAAAGACCTTGTGATCCAATGGGGTTCTGGCCTTTTCTTGCATCCTATGATTAAGGAATTATGTCTACAATTTCCCCCATTTGTTTCTTGGAACCTATGAAAAGAGAAACAATACAATATTCAAGTTGAAGCAAAGGAGCGATGGAGAGGTTTTTTATTGTATAAAATAACAAATCATGGAAAATTTGAACTCAAAAGTTATGCCAAATTATAAAGACCTTAGAGTCAAGCAACTATGGTGCTTAAATCATGATCTGACTAAGAATAGCTAGGTTAACATCCTAAATAGGAAAATGAATATATGGAAACCTCCATCAGTTGACTAGGTTAAATTAAGCTTTTATGGTTGTTCTAAATGAAACCCGAGGCTTGTTGTTGTTGGGGGTCTAATAAGAGAACATAAAGGGAGATGTATTGAAGCCTATACTAAGTTCCCAAGAATTGTTACCGGTGTGGAAATAGAGGCTACTACTACTTGGAGAGGTACAAAGTGATTAAACTAACTTGAATTTACTAAGGCCTTAATTGGAAAGGACTCTAAATTGATAATTGAATTTCTTAGAGATCAGGTCAAGCCCCCTAGAGTGCACAAACTGATAATCAAATGGAAGGTTTAAAAAAATTGATATTGCATCTACTTTGGATCTGCAATGCCATAGAGTGCACATTTGGAACCTTTTGCCTTATAGCACAACTACAACTAAACTTTGCATATTTCTTAAGGAAGAATTTTTTTTCAAGTTTGTTTACAATTTTAGCTTTTACCATGGTTTACCATAGCATATCTTGTTCCTTTAGCAATAAAATATTCCTTTATGAAGAAAGAAGTTGAGAAAGCAATGATATTATTGAGAAGATTCAAAATATTTAGCAAAAAGTATAAAACATTTTGTAAGAAAAACACCTAATGCAAGAAACAACATCTCTTCTAGGTTTTCCACCAACAGAAGGATGGTAATGAAGTTTTTTTGCACCCACCAAAGGAAAGCATCACAAGGAATCACAAGAATATTATATTGTTTCTCTATAAGTTTTAAAATTGTCCACGTTTGAGTGCACTAAAAAGGGAAAAATCATTCCCCGACAGGGATTGAATACTAATTACAGTGTACCTATTGAAGGGACAATATAGTTGGACACAAAGATGAACAACACAAGGAATGAGGTCATACCCATATTTAAAGTTGTCAAAGTAGGTCAAATCATTTACTAAAGAAAATATTTCACCAAATCTTAGATTGTAAACTATTTTTGGCATTTGTTTTTCTATTTGGTTCAATGAGAGCCATCACATTGTAAGGAGAGGCAACTATCCCAAGTGGCAACATGAATTCTACACTTAACATCAACATGAAAAAAAAATTGTAATCAACATCTTACTTGACAAAGAAACACTCACAATACCAAAGTTCTCACCAAGTGGGACCCTTTCCAAGGCACTCTAGCATCAACACTTGATAGACGTGTTGCAAATTTAAAACTATAGAAGGTTGAACTATTTTTCCTTCCAGAAAGATCTCCCTTCTTGTCCTTTATCAGGAATTATTCACTATTTTTGTGATGCTTGTTTATATCAGACTCTCCTAAATTCCCCATCTATTCTACTTTTTCATACTCATGCACTGCACAATTATAAATTATGAAGCTTGATATTTGACATATTCTAAATGGTTGAGGTTGTGCTCCCACCAATTGTGATCAAATAGGATCTATTGTCTCTACCTCTCCAAGAGATGGAGACTAAGAACCTCCTTATTTCAGCATTTTTTGTCTACTATGATATTTCAGGTAGACAATATTTTTGAGGTGACCCTTAACCCATTTTTTTCTTGTATCATAATCAGAGGTGCTTTATCCTTTATAGGGTTGCAATTTATAGATTCATATCCTTGCATAGGAACCCACAGGGTTTTTAGGATGACTTCCTTCAATCTTGTGTAGGCATTGAAGGTCACAAACACTAATTGGATACAACCAACTCACACACATATAGGGACAAATTAATAAGAAAATGTTCCACTTTTAGTATTGCTACCAACACTTTCAAACTGCCTAACCACAATCTTAGTTTACCCTTGTCCAAGGGATGGGTCATGGAAGCAACAACACATCACTAGCTTTTTCCTTTATTATGAGAGGTTCATTGGTTATGGATGCTAGGAAAGGTTCTAGGATGCGTGTCTAGCTTGCTTTGATTATTATTAAGCTCAATGATTCCTTGAGATATCCTTTCCATATAAGATTATTTTGTCTTATTTTTTATGGTTTGAAGTTCACCCCTTTGGGTTTATCCTCATGTTATGTTAGCATTTCTTTAGTTTGTAATTTCTTGATCTTTTCACAGCCTTGCGAAAGCTCAAAGATGTAGCCTTTGACAAGACAAGGAATCTCACTTAAGGAAAATTTCAAATGGTGGACATCAAGTTTGTGGATTTAGAGGTCATAAATAGAGAGAATTTGTTGCATTTGTATGAAAAAAATTCTAACATAGGTTTTCCAAAACATTTTGTTTGGATCTATTCATATATATCCATAGAAACATTATTATTGAATCAATTCATATATATCCATAGAACAAGTAATAAGGGAAATGTATACATATATAGAGGATATCAAGCTTAGAGAGTAAATCAAAACATGGGTTCAAATTCCTTGTGTTATGTTTTTGTTTGTATATTCACCTAGGTACGGTTCAGATTTTGGTTTAGTCAATTTCAATCTTGTTTGGTCCATTTCAATGCACATAAATCCATCTAGATCTCTCTTAGATTTGGTTTTTAACAACCTTTATTTTGGTGGGCACCTTCCACTGTATATAAATCCATTTTCCTATTGTTTAGATTTGGGTTTACCCAACCCCATCTTGTTTGGTATCTTTCAATCTATATAAAACCATTTGGACATTGCTTATATTTCAATTTTTAATTGATTCCCAAACTTTTTGGGTGTCTTTTATAGCATCACAATTTTTGTGGGTGTTCTCTAGATTGTCTTTTTACCTATCCCATGCCTTATTTGGTGTCTTCCGCGCTATATAGAAATTCATTTGTTTCTATCCATATTTGGTGTTATTTTAGTGCCAAATCCAGTCCCAATTTTTTCCTGTGTTCTTTTGGAAAATTTCCTAACCAAAATCTCATCCCTTTGAAATCTTGTATTTTTGTTATAAAAATCCATCTAGTTTGTCACCGTTTTGTCATTTGATTCTTATCCTTTGATTCATTTATTATAATTGTTGCCAAAAAATTTATAGCCATGGCTCTCCATATTGGGTCCCTTGGAGGCATTTCAACTTCCAATAAGTCATTAATTAACCTCTAAAATGCACATGTTGGATGTACGCTGCCAAATATGAAATGGTCGGCTTGGAGACTTGTTCGTTGCATTTACGAAATTCCTCTATCCTTTATGCTTCGATGGATGTTCATACCCTCTTCCAAATCTCCAATTTTGGCATAGGCTGGAAGTATGCTACCAAATGTGATGAGGAAGATAAGTTTCTAAAGCTTTTAAGAAAAATCATTTTGAGCATATCCTGCAATCATTACATCTCATGAAATAACCTCTCCAAATCTCTAATTTTGGCACAGGTTGGAAGTACAATACCAAATGTGATGAGGAAGATAAGTTTCTAAAACTTTTTAAAAAAATCCATCTTGTGCATATTCTACAATCATTTCATTCCATGATTTTTTTTTAAATCAATTCTAAACAAAATTGTAACATGATCTTGTAGGTAATGGAACCTAATCATCTTCCTTATTTCCTTATTCAGAGGTATTGTTTCAATCATGTTTGGATCCCTATAAAAAGGATGCATAATTGATTTCAAGGTATCACTTCTCCATTGAGGCCTTTGTTACTCAAACAACATCATTTGTAAAATGGCCTACCAATTGACCTCATGTTTTGCAAAATGTTTGCGAAAAAATAGACCAATTTTTTTTCCCTAATTGATCTTCCACAGCTCTTTGGTATATCCATTGCACACCAAGGTGCGATTACTAGTAATAAATTATTACATTTAGAAGGGCCTCGTCGGCTCCAAAATGAGATACAGTCCATCAATACAGAATTATGAAGATTGAATGTGATGAGGCCACTTCAACATTATCACGAAATCACAACTTCCACATATGTGAGATTGAGATATAAATGTTCTTTCCAACATTAGAAAAAAAAAAAAAAAAAAAATCATACGACGAAAATCGATGATTAAAATCATTTCACGATATTGAAACACCTCCGGCGTAATAAAAGATGGTCCTTAAAAAGTATAGTTAGCAACCAGAACTTAGAAGACCCAACACGCGGTCATAAAAGATGCCTCTATGTACTTTTATTATGAAAAACCATTGTCCATGTGTTGATAGAACAAACCACTGGAAAAGTCAACTTCTAATACTCCTTTGATATTAATTTGTTCGGTAGACGTCCTTCCGTAATGAAAGGAATGCGACGAGGCAATTGCGAGGAAAGATCTTTTCACATTCATGCGAAAGAGAATGCTGATTTCATTGCAACTTCAGTGAATCCGAGTCCCCTAACGTTTGCCGCGTCAATTTCTTATATAATGACACTTCTATTGGCATTGCAAAGAGAAGAAATCACAGCAAAGAAACATTGTAAGGCCAAGGCGCTAAGGATTACACAGCACTAAGCTTCGAATTGGAAAGATATTGATCGTTTTGTAAATGGCTTCGGTGATTGCAAGTTCTATGCATGTGGAATTGCCACGGATCTGTATTGACTCCTTAGATGATGTCCTCGAGGAATGTCTCTTAGACTTGGGATTATTGCCCGCAGACAGAAAATTCTGTGTTGATGTACTTTTGGACATTTGGGTTTATGTTCGAAAGCTACAAAGGCGTGATGCTTTTGCCGTCTTATCAGAACTGGCGAGCAGAAATCTGTTAAATTTATCTGGCAATCCAAGGTAATTGTATATTAGATTTCTTTTATTAATGTTTTTCAACGCTAAGCTGACATGCTTGCACTTAACAGAGGAAGTACAACAATCCCATATGGAGACGCTTCAGAGCTATACTTTTCCCAGAGTGATGAAATGAGAGATTTGGCCTTGTCTTTGGGACCCAATGACAATATACTCCACCGCAAGAGGTTGTTCGTACAATGGAAAAATGGTAGTTTGCTGGGAAAATGCGAGTTACTTGGAGATAGAGCATTTGATACTCAAATTCTCTCCATTCTCACCGGTGAGTTATTCAATGACTTCTTTGTAATGCTAAACATTATTTTTAAAGTTGATTCTTGATGTCGAATTATAGAAAAGAATTGAATTAGAATTTCAAAAATGATTTTCTGAATAGAATAAGGTTTACATCACTTTTCTAAGTAACTTGGCCGCCATCTGCATGAATTTCACAATATAACTAGTAGTCATTATTAGTGCACAATTTTCTAACTGGATTTACTTTGTAATTCATATATGCAGGCCCTATGGAGGAAAATGACTGGTATGATATGAATTTCCCTGAAACCGAAGCTCTGTTGCTACTCTTCACTTCGACAGAATACTTTCTTCCCCCATTTCTAAAATCCATGAAAAAGCTAAAAGTTTCTGATGATATCCAATAGCGGTACAAACAAGGCAACAGTGCAAGGTCTAGATGTCTTATCTTCACTCACTCAACTGAAGAGCATCCGCTTGCAGAGGCTGATTTCACCCCTTGATGGAAAACAGGGGATTGAAGCACTGAAGAACTTAGAAAAGCTATCTTTGAGCTTATGTGAAGGATTTGAAAATATATCCACATTCACCAAGCTACAAGACTTTAACCTGGACCACAGCAATAATTTGGAGGAGTTTCCCCTCGGTATTTGCAATATACCCTCCACTCTGTCCTGCTCTATTACCAACTGTCATCTGCTTATAAATTTACCATATGATTTTGGAAATATGAGCTATCTAGGGATGTTAAGGTTATCGGCATTACCTGGCTTGAAAGAACTTCCAGCATCAATTGGGAATCTTGTGAACTTGGAATACTTAGATATTTCAGCATGCGAGGGCTTGAAAGAACTTCCAGAGGGAATAGCTCAACTCAAGAAATTGAAAGAGTTTGACATGAGAGAGTGTTTTAGTTTGAGGAGGTTGCCTGAAAGTGTTCGTGGATTAAGCTCTCTCAAACATGTTATCTGCAATGACATTATCGGGAACCAGTGGTTGCAAGCAAAAGCCTCTTCTATCTCTGATCTTAGAGTTGAAATTGTGGAAGCAGAATTCATTTTTCTCACACTAACCTTGTAGTGTGTATTGGTCATGCGTAATCAAGTTGTGGCTAGTTACTGGTCCATATTAGCAATATACCCTTCACTCTGTCCTGCTTAAAATTTTACCATATCATTTTGGAAATATGATCCATCTTAAGGTTATCGGTATTACCTGGCCTGAAAGAGCTTCCAGCATCAATCGGAAAACTTGAACAGCTGGCATATCTAGACATCTCACTATGCGAGGGCTTGAAAGAACTTCCAAAGGAAATAGGACAAGTAAATAAATTGAGGGAGCTTGATATGAGAGTATTCCTTTCAGACGACATTACCTTCAACTTTGTGTGAACTATGTTCCCTGAAGCTTGTTAGCTATGAGACGATTGGGAAGTAGCGGTTGCGGGCTAATGTTACATCCCAAGCCATATTACCTATTTACTATTATCTGGTTTGGTTAAAATGATTGAATAAATGAATGTGTTTTATGGATCTCTATATGAATATGTTTTATTAATTTTTATATAAATATGTTTAATGAATCTTGAATGGAAATATGAGAAAAGAATTATCTTCTTCTATTTGACTACTATAATGATTACAGGCTTGAGTTTGTGTACTCATTCTCTTTGGTTGGTCATATTTGTAATATTGTTCAAGGATCCCTAAGAAGGTGGATATGCTTTTATTTTTTGCTCTTCAAAAAATATTTTTTCCATGTTTTTTAATATGAATACATGGTTCCTAATTCCAAAAATTAAAGATGTATTGGATTTTTATTCTGAATTACTTTATGAGTACCGTATATTGCAAAAGCATGTGGGCAAAGATACTATTATAGAATTAGAAAATGATAAGTTAAAAGAATTGTTCAATTCACTAGACAACATAATGGAACAAAAAAAATACATCCCTTATTATATTTACACTTACAATGCTTGGGATTGATGTTTATCCAAAAGCCTAAAAATAGAAAAGTGAGAGTGTATCCTCTCGCCACAACAATGGCAACTAATAAAGTTAGCTAGTCTGGTTTGTGATGATAATGTAAATGTCTCTTGTTCTTACAATATTTTTATATAGTGGCCCTTCAAATAGTAGTTTAAGTACCTTTAATTAAGTACCTTAGCATGCACTAACATATCTAATAAAATCTAAACAGGAGCATCATTATAGAAATATACCTTCAATTTTAGAATCATTCAAGAGAGCTAATACTAGAGTAGTTTTCCCCTACCCCACATGCATTGCAACCAACAATTGATACCTCGCTTTGGAACAACAGTCCCCTCCCTCAAGTATCCAACACATTTGTCCAATCCCACATAAAACTGAGATATTCCAAAAACATCACATGTAGAATTGTCTATCATTTTAGAACTATTGATAAAATGAATCAAAGTCATTTATTAAGCTTTTTACAAATGGTTAATTTCTTCTCTAATTTGGAATTGGATAGTGCTTATTCTTATGTTGCTTCACCTTACGAAAAATCTTTTTGTTTGCAACCTTTACTTGTATAGAGAGGATATTTATGTATATCCTTGATAAAGGATTAATTCCTATAACCATGGTCATTTCTCAACTCTTCCTTTGCCACAAAGGGGATGGACTCCTTGATAGTATGATAAGAATAATGGGTCTTTTAGTTGGCTAAACTTTGTCCACTGATTTTGACATTAATACCATCGTGTTGGTTTTACATGTTAAAGGTACTATTGCTTCTTACAATTGAAGCCTCTCAAAATTAATTATCTCTTAATCTTCACTCATATAAAATCTTTGAGTGGGTTAATCCCTATCTTCCAAATGGCATCCTTGCTTCTCCCATTAATACAATATCTATGCTTAATGGTGATAAATCTTTAAAAAAATTGACTTTTACTCTTTTTGAACAAGATTCTATTTTTAACAAGAGTTGCAAGGCAGCATAGTTCCAAACGGCAAACAGTTGCAGGTTAAACATTGTTGCTTCGTGAGAAATTGCCAATTCTTCCAACTGTTGAGTTACTTAAAGGTTGAGTCTTTATAGATTTGTGCAAAGTCTATACCAATGTGCCATAAATTCAGTACATGCCAAAATGGTATTGATTTAGCCATTTTGCAAAGAAATATATTCTGCAAACTACATCAATGATGAAGATTTTGCAGGCCAAACCTAATTTGTAGAAAAGAATGGAGATTGTTGTTCACAGAAGAAGCACATACCTCACAGTTCTAGCCTGTATTTTCCAAGGACTTTATAGGTAAAATAGGTTGTAGGATTAACAAACACTGTATGGGTTTTACTTTCCCAATATAAAATTATTGTATTGAAAAAGAGACGATGCCAAGTTTCTCCCAAGTTTGAGGTACAATACAAGCAGAGCTTAAACAATAGGCACATTGTTTGCTATTTGGGACATTCAAAGTTCCAAATAACAAACAAGGTTTCAACTATTTACTTTCAGCTTATTAGTATTGGTCCTATTGGCCATCACAAAATTAGGAATGTGTGAATAAGGCTTAGCTTCTGATCTTCACCCTTACCATGAAAGCCTTGAGATGTTAAAGGAACTTATTTATTTTACGCAAATCCCATCTACACAATACCTTGAAGATCCTTGTCCCAAATATTTGCAATCTGCAAATACAAATTTGAAATATTTAATATGTGCAAAGATTAAACTCAAAAAAGAAATAAGGAGTCATCATTCAACACAAAGGAAAGTCCACAAAGGAAGAATACAAACAATATGGCAACAACATCATAGTGCACTTCCTCAAGTTAATTGAGAAAATCCACCCACAACATTGAGGCACCTGAAAAATGGAATCTCCATAGCCATCAATAAAGAGTGGCTAGGTTTTGACTGTCCTTTTGAGTGCAAATTCTAATTGATTTCCCATTCCATGCTCCTCTGTTCCACAAGCCACACCAACTTGGATAGGACAAAGTTGTTGATGGTGAAGCTGGGGAAATGTATCAGAAGTAGCAGGGCCAAACAACATCCGTGACGATGAGCCACGTGACTAGAGCATCTTGAATCATCACAAAACTAAAGATGAGGATTCCTTCATATTTAATCCAAAACTCTTATTCACAAATATTGTAGTTGTTTCATCCAATAAACACAGAGTACAAAATTATATATGTTGAAATCAATTAAATTTGTAGATGTTGTTGAGAAAATGAATAATTTGCTCTTCCTAAGTTACCCACAAAAAGAAAAGCTTCCTATTGAAGATGGCTACTGTTGATAATGGCGGATTATTGATTTTAATTTACCGCGTTGGCAAAACTGAATCCTATGACAGACCAGTAGCTGTTAGAGAAATTATGGATCAACATCCCAAGCACTGCATAACAAAAACTGATGTTTTCAAAGTTCCAGGGCTTTTGGTAACTCCAGAGGCCATACTGATGCCAGGAAAGCAATTTTATGTTGTTCCTAAGTATACAATCAGGCAATTACTAAAGAAGTGTAACACCCACAAAATACCGGGTCATCAGAGGCAGCTCCTGCTTCGAAGGAAGCTCCAAATACAGCTTGCAAGGTGAAAATTTCCTAAAATTTTGAGATATAAAATTCCTAAATATTTGAATTGTCAAACAATTGACAGAACTTACATCTTTAGCAAAAAGCACTTCCATATTGAAATCCAGTCTAGGGTTGACAGTTGCAAGTTTCATAGATAATAACTATAACACAACAAAATGGGAAGCAAAGTCAAATCATTTTGGTACCGATCATGTCAATACTATCAAGTTTAGACAAGAAAAGGAGAAGAAACAGAACTATGCTAATAAAGAATGTTGAGAAGCTTTAATGAACATTGTTTCTTTATCAAATTACTTTTGCAAAATACACAGAGAAATGCAAAAAAAAGGTATGAAGGATATATGATGCACACCCTATTATTAAATCAAAACACACACCAAATTCATAAATACAGTTTAAACTCTAGTAGCCTGTCAAGAAGCTCTAATGAATATTGTTTTTTTATCAAATTACTTTTGCAAAATACACAGAGCAATGTAAAAAAGGTGTCTAGCAATTGTTTGTTACCTAAACTTCAAAATTAATTGGCATATTTGTGCGTGTCAAGATCTCCATAAACATCCAGCAAAATATAAGTTTTGTTGTTTAAACAGTAACAAAAGTCACTAACCCTTTTGAGAGTGCTATTTTAAGTGAATGATCCAAACTTCAACAGTACAAAGCGGCTAGTCCTTAACAATTCGAACTATACAATTGTTTACAGCTAATGTGAACTTGCCATGGATTTGAAATCTACGCAATAAGAAAACTGCTAGTGAAATGTCTACTTTGTATTGTTCATATTCTATTTCTGCAATTTCTGGCAAATGCTGTTGAAGCAGCTTTCCTTGTAGACAACAGTCGATATTGCCTCCTTGGCCATATAATGTGCAGAGCAAATTGTGGCGATGTGAGGGCTGGGTGGCTTTATTACAGTGTGTACAGTAGGCAGAACCGACATCAATGGGCAGGTCAGATAACAATGTCCGATAACAGTCGCTGCAACAAATTTCATAGGGCGGCAAGTGGACATTTTTTGCCTTTAATGTCCCAAAAACCTGCAAGTGTAATAAAGGTGCTATGAATTGGATGTATTGTGTAACACAAGTGTGAAATTGGAATAATAAAATTTGTGCGCTTACCTGGACATTGGATTTTGTTAGTGTCTGCAAATGAGCTTTTGTACATTGGTCATTGAGTTCTTGGACAAAGGTGGACTGTGTTGTGTGTATGACATTTGTACCCTTAGGACCAGCTCGCACAACATTTTTGAAAAGGACCAGTGGCATGGCTGCTGTGGAAAACATCTGCTGCAAAGTTGCACACATTTCAGTGTTGCTGTTTAGGATAACAACCTGCCAAAAAAAAAGTTATTAGTGCATAGTGAAAGTATGTTAACTAATTATCAAAAAGAAAGTAAAATGTGGATGAGCAGAAATGTACAGTAGCCATGTCTTGCTGCATATCACCATCCTTGACATGGACTTCGAGCTGACTTGTGTTCATATGGTAACTTGTGGCAATTGCACCAAATGAGCCAACCGAGTAACTGCAATCAGCATGTATGATTTGAGAAATTGTTAAGTCAGGAGTTAATTTTTGCTGCTTGCAAACAAGAGGCACAATCTCTATGGAACTTTTAGCACTTAAGACTATGCAGCAGTCTGCGTCGCCTCTTTCATATTGTGTTTTGTTTTTTATTGAAAAGTTGCTAATTCGAATGCCTGAACCAACTGCGATCTGTGGTAGGAATGTGTCTATTAAATTGTTGCTAATGTTCATTGTTATTGTCATTTGTCCTTTTGAATCCACAAGGTCCACATGGACAATTTTTGCTTTTTTTTGTGCATTGGGGCTTTTGTTTGTTGCAGGTCCATATATGACGAGAACATCACCTTCAAATACAGATCCATTTTGTTGTGTGCAAAGGTCCAGTATTGTGGTAGTTTGCCTAGATGTCGGGGAGAAGCTGCAAATGCATTGAAAGCATGTTTTGATATCATTAAAAAGAAATATACCAGTCTAATATTAATAGAAAAGCTGACTGGGAATTAGCTGCAAACAAACTGTGTTGAAATTATTTGATAAAACACAACAACTAACACAAGAGATGCGATATCTATTATCTATTCAGAGCTATCAAACCTTAATTATAATAATAGAAAGGAACTGAGCAGCACATAGATCCATTATAATTCTGAACAGAATCTCAATCTTTAGCTGTTTGGATGCCTTGCTCTTATTATTTACAACAACTCAGAGAAACCTCATATAATGCATGAAAGTTAGCCTGAAACGGAGCAATCTTGGAAATGAACATCTGCTTCAAAATACAGGGTTGACACTTCCTATTACAGCCTCTAAATCATTCATTGATTTGTTCTATGCTATATTTACTCTACTTAATGCTGGTCTTGCTTGATACTCGCAACAGAATTATAAACACGTTTTGGACTTTGAAGTTATGCTCTGTAATTTTTTATGGTAATAAAGGTACAACATGCTTCTAGATAGGGTTATACTCATTTACTTCTATTTTATTAAGTATTTTTTACTCTATTTGAAATACTTGAACATCCTGCATTTCTCTCAATATCCTTCAATTTATGTGATGTATCAGTTTTCTTATAAACAAACAAAAATATGCTTTATTTAATCGGAATTGACCAAGGCATGTTTTTAATGTTTAATAGGACAATGCTATTGTAATGCATGCAATAATTGGTTGGGAGTCATCTATCGGCAAATGGGCAAGAGTTCAGGTAGGATTTAATCTCATTTTTTTTGTTTTTTTGTTTTGTGTAAAGAGTCGAAATAAACTTTCTTAGAAGGTGTGGGTTAAATCAAGAACCTGACCATCATAAGACAAAACAATTGTCTGTCCAATGTTATCCAATACATCCTCTTGTACTGAGTACTATGATCCATTTCAACAATAGATCCAATAAAGACAAAGACTATTGTTCCTTCTCTAATTAATACTATCAGAGTATATATGTACTTCTATTATATAACAGTATATTAATACTTAATTACATGCACGCTGTTTTTCTCCATCATTCTGGAAATACTCCTTTTGTCATATAGAAAATGAAACATTGAGCCCTTAACAAAAAGGAAAGTGAGAATAAGAAAATATTAGGGGAGCCCTTCAAGAGGATGAGGACTCTTTTGTTTTGGATCATGGGAGCTGTGTCTTGCATGGGTTGGGCATGAATAGGCTGTCTGGCAGTTGGCTTATAGATTGAGAATCACCATTCCATTCTTTGTGCTTGTGTACCACTACAGCTGCCATCCTATGTTGCTTGTGTCTTGCCAAATGAAGTTTGATGATTTCCTACATTGCTTCAGCTATCATTCTTTTAATTGGGTCATACATAAGGAACTTATCAATGGTCTGAAGTTTATACTGCTAAATACACAAGTTTTTATAAATTATGTGATACATTCATTATATTTTCCATGCGGTTTAGTCAATTGGTGATGCATCCTTCCAATATAGGGATTTGAGCATCACGGTCTCCATTTTTTTTCCCAACTGATTCATAGGATATGGATTGCTCAGACCTTGACCAAGTGAAGTTGGATTTAATTGCATAACCACTTCAAGAATTTGTTAAATACGTTGTTCTACTTGGTCCATATTCTAGTCCAATATCTTTAAAGACATTTTTTATTGGTAGTTACTTGACAATTATGCAACTAATGAGAAAGAAAATCAAGAGCAAAGCGAGAGACAATTTACAGCATGTGGTAATAATTTGCATGGTAATAGTTTGAGATGAATACCTTTGTTTACTGTGTGTGCGTTGTGTTTCCAATCTTGAAGGGGGTGTGTTCTCTGGCTTGTTGCTGTGCAATGGTGTATGACAAAGAGGAAAAGAAGTGTAAGACATAGAATCGATAAAATATGATATAAGTTTCAATTGACTTGTTGTAATTGACATGCATAACTGTGTCTGTATATTTTCTTGTGGACCAGGACCAAGATAGGCATAATTAATATACAGAAATTTGCATTGGACAAGAAAACATTAAATTGAATATGTGATCAGTAATAGCAAAAGGAAACTAAGTTAAGTGATCTCTACAAAATAAGCCTACATACTGAGAAAGGTGATATGAAAATAAATATAAATTGTAGAAGTATAGAGCATGAAATCAAGGCAAGTTTACTAGGAATGAAGCAGATCATGTTGTTACCTTTGTTTTGTTTCACTGGCCTGGGTGTTGAGGCTGCAAGAAGCAATGCTTTTTAGTTCTACACTGTCAGTGGGGCTATAAGAAAGGAGAGCCAAGATTGTCAGCTAGAAAGCTAGCCAAAAATTTACTGTAAAAGTGTTAATTTATCTAGCATAGTAGACATGATTTTACCGTTTTCTTGGCTGCTCTTGTCCACAGGCAATATCCCGCATACTCGTGTACATGCTGCCAAGGCATTTACAAAGCAGAAACTTTTTTTATTTAATATTTATGCAATGAAAGGAACCTGTTAGTCAATGGTGAGATGCATAATTTTTTTTGGCATTGCATTGGGTGCTTGTGAAAACAATGAACCACTTGATCTTGGCTAGCTGATATTGGTTCAACAATGACAATA
The DNA here is from genome assembly GCA_007258455.2 of Sequoia sempervirens. Classification (NCBI taxonomy): domain Eukaryota; kingdom Viridiplantae; phylum Streptophyta; class Pinopsida; order Cupressales; family Cupressaceae; genus Sequoia; species Sequoia sempervirens. The sequence continues at coordinate 560,454,540 of VDFB02105785.1, forward strand.
ACAAAATATACTTAGCAGAAGTAGCCAGCTATATTGCAGACAAGTAGTATGTGGAATTAATACCTATGCTTTGTTTGGCTCCTTGGTGCACTTATTTTGCAAGGAGGTGTGTTTTTTGAATCAATGGTCTGCAACTGCCTAAAACAAAGAAGAGCAATATTGCAAGTTACAAAGTTGAACAAAGTGAGAATTTACTTTGTATTCGTTTAACATTTTTGACATGTTTCACCGTTTTCTAATTTGCTCTTGTGGCCTGAACAGATCTGCGCCAGTGGACTGTATATGCTTGGAGTATCTACAAAAGGAAAACAGTGATAGTTAGGGAAGGAAACAAGAGCACCACTAAAGTAAAAATGTTCAACAGACTACTTTTCAACTAAATAGTTTGTTGATATTTGCTAGATACTTTACTCTTTTTTTGCCACATGTTCTTGTTTTGAAGGAACCGAAGCTGAGGAAGGTGCCTTGCTAGTATACATGTTGTGTACTCACCCGCAAAATAGCGTTTATTTTAGATGCTGTCATATTAGTTTATAGTGTTCAACATTGAGCAAGTCAATGATCTAAGCAAAGAATTACACATTGCGTGAAGCAAAATTGCTATTCATGTTTAGTTGTGGGCAAATGTATACCAACATCATATTAGTTTATAGTGTTCAACATTGAGCAAGTCAATGATCTAAGCAAAGAATTACACATTGCGTGAAGCAAAATTGCTATTCATGTTTAGTTGTGGGCAAATGTATACCTTGTTTAAACAATGCTATCAATGTGAGTTAGAAGAATGTCATGATCAGTCCAATATGCTTCTAGCCTTTGACTTTTAGTTGTGTGTGCATTGTTGTTTGTCCAAATGTGATCAATAATGGTATTTGACAAATGGTCCACCTCTTCAAGTAACAAGTGCAAATTGTGTATTTGCATGTGTTGTTTAAACATATGGACAGTCTTTGTATATGTGGAAATGTCAATGTTGAAGTCACCTGCAATATATATGATGTCATCGCTAGGAACAATTGCCATTGCATTTTGGATAATTTTAATGATATTTTTAAGTGTTGTTGCTGGTTTGGCATAAACATTACAAATGAAATGTGTTTTTCCGTTAAGTATAAATGAAAGCAACATTGCTTCAATAGTTTCAAGTGTTAAAGGTATTGTGTTCAACACGTGTATGTTCTTTCTAACACAAGTCATTATACCATGCACATGGTATGTTACAAAGCAATTGTAATTTGGTAATGGATTGTCTGCTGCCAATGTTTTCAAGTGGGTTTCTTGTAGACATATAATGTCCGATGACATTAAGTCGTTGTCATGTAAGATGTCTTGTTTATGCAATTGGAAATGGCGAGTGTTTAATGTAGATAGTGTAATACATGATATATGTTCTTTATAATGAATGTTATTTTGAAGAGTCCAACTAGCAATTGTTTGTAGTCGTTCCATTTCTTGCACAATTGTTGGTTTGACCTTAAAGTTCTTTGGTGTTAGAGGGTTTAATAGAAAAAGTGTTTCAATGCTTGAAGTTTGAGACAAAGCTGTGTATGTTAAGCCATGTTGGTGCACACCAGAAGGGTCAAATGCAACACCATGCATAGTGAGCCCTTGTGCTCTATGTATTGTTCGGGCACATGCTAGTTGTAGTGGGAATTGTTTTCTAATAGTTCTCTTTTGTGTAGTGGCTATTTTTTGGAGCGGTCTCGCAACTCGAAGAATTGGAACCCATCCATTGTCAACATATGTCTGGTTAACGTGTGTTAATTTTGCAACTTGACATTTCCCAACATGAAGATCATTGAACTGAACCCAAATGATATCTATGTCAGTAGTTCGTGTATATGCTTTGAATTTCCCATCTGATCCATTGACAAGACCATCCTGTATGTCATAGTTCCCACCATAGATCTCAACCAATATGTCTTCTTTTAACATTATTTTGTTTTCCAGAGCTGCAATATGTTTGTTCAATGGTTCTATCTCAACAGAGTTGTCTTGTTCATCAATTGCATCTATTGTAACTAGTTGTCCAGGCATAGCAGATAATATCTTTTGGTTGTGAGCATTGACATCCTTTTTTCTATAAAAAAGGAATGGGAATGATGGGTCTGTAGGTGGAGAGCGTAAGCATTTGTTATTCAAGTATGCTATGTCCATCTCTGTCTGGGAACCTGTACGTATTTTATTAAGGATCGTGATAAAAATTTGGTTTTTTTGCCTCATGGTTGTTTGTAAGTTGTAGCATTTGACATTTTGTTGCCAAAAGTCATATGGTATTAGCTCTGTATCCATTGGTGGACTTTGGAACACTGGACAATCATGTATAGGTTCTACTTGGTACAAGTCACCACAAAAAATAATGTCCAATCCACCAAAATGTTTAGCAGGTGTTTGCATTATTTCACGCAATCTTTTATCTATAGAACGTAGCAGTCTTGCTCCAACTAGGGAGATCTCATCTATGACAATAATATGCAATTGCTCATATTGTTTTGCCAATGCATCTAATCTTTCTGAGCTCAAGGGAATGTAAGTACATTTCATTAATGGCAAAAGAAGTGCAGAGTGCAATGTTGTACCTCCTATGTTAGAAGCTACTTTTCCTGTATATGCAAGTAACAAGCCCTTTGTCTTGTCTGGGTCACTATCAATTGAGTTATTGTATATACGAAGAAGGCCTTGGTATATTGCTTTTGCAGTAAAGGTTTTCCCTGTGCCAGCTCCTCCTGTTAAGAACAGATGCAATGGCTGAAGGTTTTTTCGTTGTTTTTTCATTAATATGTCCTTCACTATGGCTTGTTGTTCTATGTTCAACATTCTGTGAATATTGTAATACTCTGTGTTGTCAAGTAAATGTGGATGTGTAGATATTTCAAGTGGTCTTACTGTTTTCTTTGTGTACACACTATGTCGTAGTGTGTCTAAATCTGCTTTTAAGTTGTACTCTTCACAGTCTCCGCAATTTTGTTTTTGTGTTTTGTGTTGATTGTTATAGCTGTCATCATCAATGTTGTCTTCAATAATAGCATCGTCAATGTCACCCCACAACTCATTTACATTGTACGTATACTTTGCTTCGTTAAGTTGTACTGTCTTTTGATTCTTAGCAAAAGCATGTTGCCATGTTGCGAAGTCTTGTTTCAATGTGTTCTCATTAACAGAGAAAGGAACATATAGCAAAAGTTTCTCCCTATAGTAGTTTTCAATGTCAACATGCCTATTGTACTTGATAAATCTGATAATCTGTGGTTTGGTTCGTCGTGTTAATTTCCCTTTTCCTATTGTGTATTCTGCAACAAATTCTGCCAAACAAATGTTGGCCAATGCTTGAGGACGTGCAATGTAATGGTCAATCAAGGTTTTGCAAGCAATATTTTGTGACTCATCGGGTTCATTGCTCAAAAATTTGGAAGACTTTAAAATAAATGTGCGATTTTCAGGAGCAAAAGTGTCTATGAATTTACATTTTCGTGAACTATAGTTAAGTGGAAGTGAAAGCACAATGTGTACGGCTTGTTGAGCAGACATCTGCTGTAAATTGAGTAAGGCATTGCCAAGTTTTGTTAACATATTAATGGCATCGATGTTATGCTGCCTATGGTCTGTGCGTATCTTATTGAATGCTTTTGTCATTGAGTTATTACATTTTGTCATGTAGGAGCTACAGTATGTTGCTGCAGCATATGCATTGAGAACAAATTGTGCATCTGTATTTGCTTGCCACAAATGCGGAATATGAGCTGCAAAAGAATTATTCCATATGTGAGCTGGTTTTCTTTTTAAGAACAATGTTGGCCTAACCAATGTAGATCGTATTGCTTCTATGTATTTGCCTTCAGCCATGTTTATGTTGTCCAAGAAATCTTCAAAGGATACAGAAGAATCATAACTTGAAGTCTCCAAAGTCGAATACAGTTTCTTAGCAATATGCATATTGCGTTGTTCTCTGTCAGCACATGGTTCAAGTACTGTTGTTGCTTTCATGGGTGGTTGTGGGAAACCAAAGCGACACTTTTTCCGTTTTATGATTCTACATTGTCTAGTGTGATGATGTGTGTGTAATTTGGCTATTTGACCATCTAAGCTTTCTGTATTACAAGTTATATATTTGTCTACAAACTGTTGAATGGTGGCATTGCTATGTTTTCCATAGACCGGTGCATCTTTAACCCATAGCATAAAATGATCATGTTCATTGCCTCAGTTTTGGAATTCTGTAACTGAGAAGTAGTCCAGTACCTTTCCAAAGAAGGTTTCATCTGAACATAGCAATCTTTTCATTGCATTAATCCTATGTTTGTAATAGCGTGTACAAGTGACTGGATCCTTTTTTATTAGAGAGAAAATGTCAATGTCAGGAGGTGAATTAGATTGTGTTTGGCTCGACCTTGTGTAATGTGATATGTACAACTCTTCCAATGTTTTTGTTAATGGTGTCCAATTTTGCTCTGCACTAGTGAACGTTAAAAAGAAGGTTGGTGGTCCTAATTGTCGTATCATTGCAAAAACATTCTTCTTTAGATATTGCAAATAGTCTGGTGAATTTCTTATTTTTTTGAAATCTGTATATCCAATATCTGATCCCAATAACTTTTCAAGATTTGGTTTGTACTTGACATCTTTTGCTAGTAGAGTTTTGCCTCGTAGTTTCCCCTTGCGAATTCGTATCCATATGGTAGAGAAGACCTGGCCAATTAGTATTTTGACAGTTTTGAAAAATAGATTAGTTGTATGATAGGCAAATGATCGATTTGAATTTTGCAACTCCCATTGGGCGATTTTTTGATATGAGAGTCTTTTTTCCCTTGCTTCATCACGTGGCTCCCCAAAAAAAAGTGTGGGGAAGTTCATCTCCTCTGCATATTTATCTTGGAACATTCCTAGGGGTTGTTTTCCTTCTGCTGGTGCAATCTCTATTACTTTGTCTTGGAGAGAATGTATAGTTCTTGACTCAGTAAACCCATGTATCAAACTGTCTGTTTCAATCTCTGGTGCATTGTTAATTTCATTGTCGTCGTCAGTTGATGAAGACTCGACATCATCAAGGACTTGTTCTTGTAAAGGGTAGAAATGCTCATGCCACTTTTTGTTCAATTTTACACTATGCATTTTGTATAGTGTTGTTTTGCACAATTCATTGAGAGCATTCATAATAGTATTTGGTCGCACTCTTCCCTTTTGATATGCATTTGTGTATTGCAAACGTCTCTTTAATGCAACAGCAACTGTCCATGTTTCATTCAATGATCGCGGCAATACTGTTTGTATGATGTTAATGTCGGTTGGCACATTGATAATGGTTCCAGATAATCCAATTTGAGCCCTCTTGTGTCCCAGCTGCCATATCTGTGCAAATGCAATTCGAAGTGCCACTAGCCTTTCCTCAAGTTCTGAAAGCATAGCTATGTGTTCTAATGGATTGTTTCTTCTGATATGTTCTGGGGTTCCATACGGTGGTTTTATGTTTTGTTGCAAATGTTGAGAACAAAACTTGCATATCTTGTTTCCAAGAAAGTGTTTTTTCTTTGATAGTAGTAATTCGTATGTGTCTTTTGTTTTCTGTGTTAGTTTTTTTATGTTTTTCTTGAAATGGAGCCGTTGGCAAATTGCACACACATGTTTTGGCGTGTCTTGAATTTTTTCCATATAAGATTCTACTGCTGTCTTTTGTCTCTTTGTTGAATTTTGTACGGATTGAATTTTAGCTATTTCACGCATTTGTCGCTTTACTTTGCGAAGTGAGTCATGGGAGATTTGATTAAAGAAATTTTTCGATTGTGCAACAATGTCAAATTGTACACGCTGGCTATTACCAGTAGGTTTGAGATCATGGCACATTTTTTTAGAGGTATTTGATAACCTTGTGGAGGTGTTAATCTGTACATGTAGATTTTTTCGAATGGTTTGTTTCAGTCTGTGGATACTGATCTTTTGTGTTGTTGTAACTAGTGTTGTTTTTGGTTGCCCAACATTAACGCCAGTTGCCGCAACAATGTCCACTCCATATGGAGTATAGTGTGTATGCATGTCATTGACTTGGTGACACATGATATTGTATACTTTGGTGGGCCTGACACATTTGCAAAACTCTTTTATACACACGGTATTGGTTGTTGACCAAATCTTAATCTCTACTTGCAAAATGTAGGATAGCCATTCAAAACAAAAATCCGCTCCTTCAATTCTACTTTGTTCATATGGCTGTCCAACCTTTGCAATAAATGCTTCCCAACTCGGGAAACCACCAACGGTCAAGTGAGATTTGATACATGTATTGATACAATTCAGTGCGACTTTGTCTCCACGGAGTATTGCATTGCAAAAGGACTGGGCCATGTATTGTCTAAGACATTGACTATCATATTCATTGTTTGTCAAAGTAGCAACTGTATTAAAAAGACTGTCTCCACAATCTGATATTGACAGTGCATTTTTGCACAAGTTAGACAATGTACGCACTAAACTATCTTTTGCAAAACTCTTAGCTGATTCTGAAAGTGTGTTTGACGTTTGACCTTGGTGAGTCTGTGCCTAGAGCAGAGTTCTTTTTTTGTTAATAAGTGGTTCAAAATGTCCTTGCTCAGGGTTTTCATCATGGAACAAGATAGAATATGTATTATTTTGTGACCCCTCATTGAAATGCAAGTACTTTGTTTTTGCTGTTGAAGACCAGATACATATTCCAATATTCAACCATTTTGCTAGCCACTTAATACAGAAGACATCCCCCCAAAGGCCATATTCATTACAGTTCGGGTTTTGAATTGCTGACAACCGCATACGTCGTAAATATGTATCAACATCGTTGACTCCATGCACTCCATGTAATCTAGACAATGTATGCGGATCTAGTTCAAGGTCGTAAGATAATAAAGCATCACGATCTTTGTTTTTTAGGCAATTGATAAAGTAGTCAATAATTCCATTCCGTAGTTGCAAAGAAGTGTATTGCATATGTAACAACAACTGGAACGAATCAAAAAGACAGTCGCCTATGTTGTAGGCAAATGGTTTTAACCTGAACATGTTATTGTATGCCAATACTGTGTCAATTGACAGGGCTAACAGATCACTGCCAGTGGGTTTATAGTTCTCTGCATCTATGACATTCTCTAATGATTTTGTCAAGACCAATGTGGTTTTCATCTTGTCCATCGTATAGCAACAATGGGAACAATTAATAAGACAAGCTTAGCATCAGCTTGCCGTGTTTGGTTTTGTATTGTATTTTCAATTTCTATTGTGTAAGAACAGTTCTGGTCTCATTTGGTTTTGTATTGTATTTCCAATTTCTATTGCAATGTTCCAAGGTATAGAAATAAAGCACGAAATCTTTTAAATGTTCACATTGCCACTGAATCTTAAATCAAGCAAACAAAAGCATGTTTTCATATCAGTAAAAGGAAATATACCAGTCTAACATCAATACAAAACATCAGAAGACTAATAGAACTCAACATATTGTTTTTTGTTGGCTGTAATAGAAAATCAGCGCCATAGCTGTATTTTTTAGTAAAAAAGAGAAAGGTATCATTAAAGCAAGGAAAGTGTATCTGTTTCCTTACATTGTGCAAGAATTTAAGCAAATAACATAAGAGCTATATAACTATATGTATCTTGCTACTGAAAACATTCGAACACAGCCAGCAACTTAAAACCGTCATAAATTTTGAGGAAATAATAAATTAAACTCTACCAGGTAATTTATGTCAGCCAATGACAAACATTTGTTTCAAGTGTTTCAATATTTATTAATGTGTGCATATGAGTATGTGATTACAATAATTGCTCAGATGATACAGGGAAAAAGGTTGGTATTCATGCCTTTGAAATTACATCCTCATCATTTAGGTTCATCCTTGAAGAACCAGACACTACTTGGGAAAAAAGTCTACTAAACAGATAGCGAAGACTCAAGAACAGATAATGAAGACTGAAGAAGTTTACAACATATGTATTAAGTGAATCTATGGTTCTATTTTTCATCTAATGGGATGCAATGTGCTGAACTATTGTTTTGGTTTCTTTCAAGGATTTGGAACTAATGAGAAGGTTGACATAAACATATTGGCTCACAGAGGTATCTTTACAGAATATTGCAAGCAATGTTGATCAAGCAGAGGAAATGGTTGATCCATCATGTTGTTCAATTTAGCTCTTGGCTTCGATTATGTTAGTGTTTTGACCATCAACATTTCATATCACAGTCTTGACAATTTTACCATGTGTGCTCATTGCTATTCTGGAGATGTGTGGATTAGTTGTGACAATAAAGAGACTATGCACTTGAGAAATGACAGTACAGGTGCCAATACAAAATTGGAAATAAGGATGCCATTAAAATTAACATTTATACTGGTGCTTCTTAGGGAAGTATGAAATGCTTATTAAACTATTGTTGCAAGTTTACAACGGGGAATCTCTACTGTGCAGGGCATACTACCTAGTGGAAGAAAAGTAGCAATAAAGCAATTGTCACAATTGTGCAAACAAGGGAATCACGAGTTTCTGATTGAAGTAACCACAATATCTGTGGTATAACATCCAAAGCTTGTTTAAATTTATGGTTGTTGTGTAGAAGGAGGAGAGCTTCTCCTAGTATACGAATATATGAAAAATGGCAACCTTGCTCAAGCTTTATTTGGTAAAGCCATCCTATGCTTATATCCAATTCTGCTGGATAGAAATCCCATTGTTCATTTGCTATAAACTATCAAGTCCCAATTCTCATTTTTGTCCCTGACAGGTTGCTATAACCATGGCTGACCCTCCATATAGTGAACCTGTACAGAAAACTAGAAGAGCACAATTGGGTATAAGCATTCACAATGTCTACTGTGTTGATGCCAATGGCCTTGTACTTAAGGAGGACAAACTTCGCCTAACAACAAAGTCTCAGGAGAAACTAGCAAAACTCTTGGCAGATACATATATGAAAAATGGATCTAGTACTCAATGCGGATCCAATGGCTAGTGAGAATTTAAAATGCTAACCATATGATAAATCTGCATGGCATGAGGAAACGTGGCAGTAAGTCCTTTGCATCAAGGTTAGAAAAGCCACATCAGAAATTCGCTAAACACATAAAAACAGGGCAGAGATCTGTGCCCAAGCATTTGGAGGGAATTCAAATCAGGTCTAGAGCACTTTGTGGGATGGTTTTTCCCTCACTACACTCTGCCCAGCAGTTAGAAAATTGGAAAAATAGTAAGATAAATACGTCAAAGGTAACAAAGAACAATTCATAAAGCTGACAGAGTTTTTAGGTACTAATTCCATCTATTTTCTCCACCGTAGTTGCTCAGAAAAGAGTTGTAACCTCACAGGCATCTACCCAGGCTGCAGTAAAGAGTTGTGTTACACTTAGTATACAATTATATTTTATTGAAGCAATTTTGAATGTGGAAAGAACTATATAAGTTAAAGAGGAATAGTTTTAATAATTAGAAAATGATGTTCAAATAGAGTATGATGTTTTCCATTTTTTGATAAAAGGTAGAGACTACTTGTAAATATATTAAAAATATAATAATATAGTAGTTGTTACAAGCCAAAACCTGAGAATACATTAAAATTATCTAGCATATCCAAGCCCAAAAATATCCCAAAATAGTTTAGGATTGCATCGAATGATTGGTAACAAACAAACAAAAAACCAGATTATTATAGATTCAAACAGGAAGTTACCATATACCACCCTAATTACTACATTGATCACTGAAATATGGTTCGTCTGTGCACAAAACATTGAGGGACTTCAGTAGCTTTGAGTTTTCACCAAGACAAGACAAAGAGTGATTCAGCACTAGACAAGGAGAGTAAAAATTGGATTTAGCTTTTTGAATAACCTCCCTATCAAGCAGATGACCATGAGACAATACATAATTTTTGAAGGCCTAGAGTCAAAGCATTGAGGATAAAGGTAACAAAGAACAAATCATGAAACTGACAGAGTTTTTAGGTACTAATTCCATCTATTTTCTCCACCGTAGCTGCTCAGAAAAGAGCTGTAACCTCACAGGCATCTACTCAGGCTGCAGTAAAGAGTTGTGTTACGCTTAGTATACAATTATATTTTATTGAAGCAATTTTGAATGTGGAAAGAATTATATAAGTTAAAGAGGAATAGTTTTAATAATTAGAAAATGATGTTCAAATAGAGTATGATGTTTTTCATTTTTTGATAAAAGGTAGAGACTACTTGTAAATATATTAATAATATAATAATATAGTAACAAGGCAAGGCCACTCGATTCACATCCCAAAAATGCACATCAATATCAATATATATATATATATAAACCTAACTTCTAGGTTCATCCAATTTTGCAGAACTTTGTCTCTAAGATTCTAAATGTCAGAGGATGAAATCTTCATCAACATAACAGGCTATCTATGAGGCTATCTATGATTAAATGCTCAATGCTCAAACATCAGATTCAATGATGGATCTTCATTAATATAACCAAAAAATGCTCTTAATTCAAACAGTTCTATGGAAAAGAAAAGAAAAACTCTATTTATTGTACTATGGCTATGACTTGTACCACACTAACTATGATAACAATGTTGTTGATTGTGCCTAATCTATATTCGCTTGCCAAATTTTTCTTTGTTTTCCTCATGCTAAAGTACAATATTTTATGTTTTTCAAAAATAAAATTTGGACTACTGTCATAATTTTTCGTTGTTTCTTTCTGACTTGTTTTCTCACTATGCTTTAAAATATAGAAAATAATTTTTTTTTCCATAGGTACTAACTGAAATTAAAGACTGTCTTGAGTTTTAGGGTTTTGGTATTTCAGGATTTCAAGGTTCCCTACACAAAGGGGTGATTTGTAAGTATGTTATTGTCTTCTGTGACCCACCTTCAATACAATTTCTACAGTCTTCTATGTCAACAACTGCAAAATTTATCATATATTATGAATATTAATTACAGGATCACTTAACTTTTGTTTAGGGATCTGATAGTCTTCTTAAAGCTATAGCAACATTACTTGTTTGCAAATTCTTTCCTTGTGACATTTGCACAAAAACACTTAACAAAAACAAAAATTGCAATTTTGCAATACTAATGGAAGCCATCCATCCCAAGACACCTTCGCTGCCTTCTACTCATTGAAACTGCTATGTCAGGCTGAATGGCCTCACCAATTGTAGGTGCATGTTTATATAATTACAGGGACCACCTAATTTTACAAATAAGTTGTGTTTCCTGTAATCTTGCCTTCATTATCTGTATATATTCTCAAGGTACAATGCTTTATGTGTGTAGTATTTAAGAAAAAGATTATTCTAATGTTGAGTAGACCAAAGATAGTTTATTACACTAGACATGATGGCTCAACATCTGTAGTATCTGCAGCTCTCTCTCTCGTGCTCCACTTCCCTTATGCTCCTTTTCAACTGCTCTGCTGACTATATACTGTGGACCCTATATTTTTGCCAAACCATATCCTCACATTGGGTCCAGTAAGAAATCAACATTTATCACTTGGCAAATCGCCTTTTCAACATTGTAGTAGTCAAATTTGAATATATTCTTCAGTTTCTCCTTGTTAAAGGCACCTACAATATCTGGGACCTATAGATCCACCAATCGTCTGATGTGAATTTTGTTGTTGAACATTGCAGCCAACTAGTAAAGAGCAGATATAGAATGACTTTCGAAGAATATGTAAAACTGAATGAGTGGAGAAAGTTTGTTAGCTTACGCTGCTTCCTTATTGCATTTGTGATTATGTATATTCCTTCTGAACCCATTTTGTTTAATAGCTAGAAGCATCCTAAAACCTGTGACAACCAAGTCCTTATTCAATGGGAACTGCTATTCAATTGTTTTACTACAAATGCAAGGTGACAAATTTGTGGGATGGTGGAATAACTTGTTTATTTGTTTATTGGAACACACAGGTGCCTCAAGGATTACATGTAAGATCATACAACATGTCACTGAC
>VDFB02105785.1:560466600-560630476 GCA_007258455.2 Sequoia sempervirens
ACTGCTTTAGCTGAGAGGTGGCATAGTGACCACAACACTTTCCATGTGGCCACTGGGGAGATGACAGTTACTTCGGAGGATGTGTACCATATATTGAGTATTCCTATTATTGGAGAGTTGGTCATGTATGATCAAATAGAGTAGTGAGGTACCGATGCATTGAGGAGGGATTTTCATGATGACATGGATTAGTGGGTATGAGGTCCCATGGTAGGAGATGGTTGATTCATATCATCCATTACCCTATGTTCTAGCTAGATTCGTTGGAGGTTTCTTATGTCATAACCATAGGTTGAAGGGACTATCAATTGGTTGGGGAAGGATACTAGAGAGTGTGATCACACAGGAGATTAGATATGGATGGGGTTCTTGCATGTTGGCACACTTATACCACAATTTGCATCAGGTGGTGTATCTTGGAGCTATGAGTCTATCATCTAGAGTGACACTACTATAGATTTTGGCTTGGGACCATATAGTTGTTACATGGCCTATGGCAGATAGAGCCCATCTAGTTGGTCAGCCATATGTTTTTGGATGCATGGGTCTGGTTGTCCAACATAATTTGGAAAAATTGAAGTATTGGCAACGAGTTCTCGATGATTTGGAGACAGTTACATGGAGGCCACACTTGGATTGTGAGCAATGGTTAGAAGATGATATTGAGATGCCATATGTTTTTACTTTGAGGTACCTAATTGGTCAAACACAGTTTGTTATCAAGAGATTTATGCTTATGAAGGTGCTTTGTCAATATGGTCAAGTCTAGGTTATACCCCAAGGATCTTCTTTATATGTTCAGAGATGATAGGATATTCCAGAGTGGGGACCCACCCTATCTTATGATGCAGTATGTGAGGAGCACTTTGAATTGCAGCCACAGATATGGGATTACTATCCAAATATCATAGATGCTTTGATGGAAAATGAGTATGCTTAGTATTTATTCACACATGCTTTCTCGAGGATATCCAATCTAGATGAGCTAGTGCCAGCATTGGATGATGATGAGAGAACACCTCCATGTGTGCCGAGATGGAGGAGAGATGGGGGAGATGGTGTGGATGGAGGAGATGATGGTGGAGATGGAGGAGATGATGGAGATGGGGGAGATGATGGAGATGGAGGTGGAAAACTGATACTGTATATTAGAGTACCATAGAGGAGGAGATCTAGGTTCCTTCAGGACAGCAGTAGAAAAGGCCATCACAGATTCAGACTCGTGTTCCTTCCTATCAGTAGCAGGTATAGGTTGACACCTTACAGGAACAAGTATAGGGTTTACAAGGACAACAGGCACAGGCACAGGTACAAATTGCCTCTCTGAAAACAAAGAGAGATGAGGCTAGATAGAGATGCGAGCATGCAGAGGCTTTGGATGAGAGATTACAAAGATTTTCTAAGGGGAAAATTATAGGGGATATTCTTAGAGAGGTTCGACATTCAGCCAAAGAGGTAGAGTACTATTTATTATGGTACTATGAGGATGTTCCTACAGAGTAGCATGCCCCAAGTTATGCATAGTTTGTTAGTGCTAGATTAGGTTAGAGTCATTCTCAGACTACGAGCAGGGGTGTGACTGGGCTACCTCTGAGAGATCCATCAGGAAAGGATCTAGGAATAGGTCCATCTAGTGGTGCAGCAGCAAGCACAACAAGGCCTACATTGTCTGGAGGGAGCATCTCATAGCTTTAGTGATCATATTAGATGTACTGAGACTTGATGTATACATTTACTTAGTTAGAGATTTTATGATTTTCTGCCATGTTATTGATGTATATCTTCACATTTTGAGATATCATTTTACACTTGACATGGATCATTTTGATATTATATGAGATGCAGCAGATACTATTGATCTATATGTTGTCTATATTCTTTTATGATGAATGTTTATGATGAATGCATTTGATATCCATTCTATATGATAAGTGATTTTTATATGATTATGCCATGGGAATGTATGGTTGCAATGATGAAATGATGATGCATGGATTATGATTCTATATGCTTTATGGATGATGCTTTATGTTATATGAGATGGATTTGATTAGGAAAATGAGATGTGATGCACTTTATTTTTTTTCTATTTTTCGAATGCAAATATATGATCTAATGCATGGATACATCTATGATATGATAATGTTTTCTAATGTATGTATGACATGATAATGATTATGCAACTATATCAAAATGATATTTTTATTGTTAATGTCAAATGTACTCAATCCTTTTAATGACAAAGATAGAATCATTTTGAAATTTTCCAGCCTTGGAAAATCTAAAATGTAGATGCTAAACTAATATGGATGCAATCTATCTTAACCATGAAAATCTAAATATGTAATGTTATCATTATTTTAGCTGATTTGTTGTGCTTGGTATCATCATTGAGCTTTTAATATGTTGAAAGTTAGTACAAAAATTGATGGTATAATTAAACCACTATGACCTGAGAACAACTTCCATTGATTTTTGATATTGCAACTTAACACAAGCATCTAGGAATAATTGAACCAAGAAGACCTAATTATTTCTTGCATAAAATAGACAATATTTAATCCTTTTCCTATGCAAATTTAGAATGTCATCAATGATACTCTGTAGAGAACATTTTGTGAAAAATTTACATAGTAGTAATGATCAACTCAAAAACAAAAAACAAAGAAAAATCATACTCCATCCTAGCTTTTCTTGTCCATGACATCCTTCAGTTGCTCTAGAGAAATGATAAAAAAACTCAAGATACAATAGTTGAACATTCATGCTAAAATGATTAAACCATGCTTCAAAAGAATATCATCTAGTTAGATTTCTTTTGTCGATCTTGTTGTTGATTTTGATGGTTGGTTTTCTAAAAAATGTGATTAATGTTCAATGTTGAGTTTTGTGGTAATTGTTATGTTTTCTATGTTTTCTAACTATTTTTTTTTGTTGTGTTAAGCTCAAAGTAGAATGCCCCAGTGAGTTCAGGGTTTTTCCCCAGTGAGAAACCAGCCATTTATTATGAATATGCACAATTATCACCAAGCTAGGATGAGACACGACCGTGACTCCCAGATATGTACATGAGGTTCGTAAGATGGAAAAGCATAATGATGATAAAAATTGGATGACCGACACATGCTCTAATAGATGGAAAAGCTAATATATCACAAATAGCACTTGTTGCCAGGTTTTCACTACTTGTTTTTATTGCACTTTTTCTAATTTTATGATTTTTTTTGTCACCAAGATATTTGCTTACCAAGTTTTCATCAAGGTAAAAAAAAAAAAAAATTCACATATATATATATATATATTTGGATTTTTATCTTCTTCTTTTTTTTGTATTTTTTTCAGCTTTTTACCATGCACCGGATGAGTTATGTATAAAACTTCTTGAGATGGATTTTGTTTATAGGTTCTTCAAATAGGTCCCCTTCGGGTGTAGATAACTGATATGCTCTAGATCCATATACTAATATAATGACAAAAGGACCTAGCCAATTAGGTTTAAATTTTTCCTTCTTTTCTCGATCATGTTGATTACGAGGATTCTTTTTTAGGACCAAGTCACCAACCAAAAATGTTCTTGGTCTTACCTTGTGATTATAGCTTCTTGAAATTATTTGTTGATAGGATTTTAGATTATCAACAACATGTTGATTACGTTCATCTAGCAATTCCAACTCATGTAATCTAGATACTTGATAGTCTTCCTCTAAAATGATTCCTTTCAATGATACCCAGAGTGAAGGTAACTCAACCTCAATAGGTAAGATTGCTTCTGATCCATTTACAAGGGAATATGGTGTGGCTCCTGTAGGGGTGTAGATGCTTTTATGGCATGCCCACAAAGAAGGGTTTAGTTGAACATTCCAATCACATCCAGCATCATTGACAGTTTTCTTCAAGATTTTCAAAATGGTCTTATTTGAGGCTTATGCTTGGTCATTGCCCTAAGGGTAGTAGGGTGTGGAAAATTAGTGCTAGATATGGAATTTTTCACAAATTTCATGCATTTATTGGTTTTCAAAAGTTCTACCATTGTTAGTGATAATGGAGTTAGGGATGCCATACTGATAGAAAATGTAGTTTGGGATGAAAGAAGCAATTTTTTTACCAGTGATGGTGGTTAATGGGATAGCTTCAATCCACTTTTTGAAATACTCCATGATGGTTGTGATTATGAATTTATGTCCATTAGAGGAAGGAAAATGAATCTTACCCACAAGATCAAGTCCCCACTGACAAAAAGGCTAGGTCAATGTGAATGGTTGCAGCTCCTATGCCAGTGCATGTATGAGATTCACATGTACTTGACACTTCTTGTACTTCTTGAAAAATTGAAAAGATTATTGATCCATGTTTTACCAATAATATCCCAAGTGTAGGATTTTCTTAGCTAGAGTAAGACCACTTGAATTAGTATCACAAATACCTTCATGAACTTCTCATGAAGTAGTTTCAAATTCGTCACATTCAAGAAATCAGAGGAGAGTACCATCGAGACCTCATCAATAAACGGTATTGACTATCATGGTGTGTCGAGCTACTTGGTGGATAAAGTTGTGTTTTTGGTTTTGGTATAGATCAGGTGGAAGGGTATTGTCTCTTAGATAGGTATAAATCTTCCCATAGAATTAAGAATCAACATCGACTAGATGGTATATGGCTTGGGATTTAGGATTGTCATATGTGGGATTAAACAATTGTCCACCATGAATTCATAACGACTTCATTTTTCTAGTATTTGTAAAAGAGAAGCAATGGTTGCCATAAAATCTACAGTTTTGTTGTCTACTCTTGGAATTTGTTCAAACTTGATCTCAACAAATTATTTCTTTAAGTCATCAACCATCCTCTTGTATGACATCATCTTGTCATCTTTTTTTTGATAATCATCTTTAACCTAATTGATGACTAATGGAGAATCTCCATAAACTTGTAATTCTATGATTTTCCATTCCACTGCTACCTTGATACCAATGATTAGTGCTTCATATTCCACCATTTTGTTTGTGTAAGGAAACATCAACCTGTAATATTTTGGGATAGTGTGTTCTTGAGGAGTAACAAATATGATTCTAGCACCTGATCCATGTTGAGTGTAAGACCCATCAAAGTATAATATCCAATGTTGTGTTGTCATTGTGAAAAAATTTGCATCTGAGAATTCAATGTGCATGGGATGGTCATCTTGCAATGGTGCTTCAGCTAACTGATCTACTATTGCTTGGTCATTGATTGCTCTTCTATCCACATATTGAATGTCAAACTCACTCAATATCATCACCCACTTTGCTACTCTTCCTATTAGATTGGCTTTGCTGAGTAGATATTTTAATGGATCTATCTTGGATATTAGTTTGATGGTATGTGTTAACATATAGTGTTGCAATTGTTGAGTAGAAAACACCACTTCTAAACAAGCCTTTTTAATGAATGTATAACTAAGTTCATAGCCATTCAGTGTCCTACTAATGTAGTAGACAACCTTTTCTTTCCCTATAGAGTCTTCTTGTGCTAGCAAAGCTCCCAATGATACCTCAGTAGTTGCTATGTATAGTAGAAGTGGTTTTCCCTCTATTGGTGGTACCAATATAGGTGGATTCATCAGATATTATTTCAATTGATTAAAGGCCACTTCACATCTTTCATCCCATCTAAAAGAAACATTCTTGTGTAACAAATGATTAAAAGGATGAATTTTGTCTGCCAATTGCATGATGAATCTTCTGATAGATTGGAATCTTCCTTGTAGAGATCTTAGTTGGTTGATGTTCTTAGGAGGTGGCATTTCCATGATTGCTTTAACTTTAGTTGGATCTACTTTGATTCCTTTAGCTAAGACTATGTATCCTAAGAGTTTTGTTGATGTTACTCCAAATAGACACTTCTTTGGATTTAGAAGCACATTGAAATTTTCCAATTGAATGAAGATCTAATCTAAGATTTCTAGATGTCCTTCCCTAGTGAATGATTTTTCTAACAATTCATCCACATAGTCCTCCATGAATGTGTGCAACATGTCATGAAATATTGTTGTCATTGTGCACAGATAGGTGGCTCCTACATTCTTTAATCCAAAAGTCATGACATTCCAACAAAATGTTCCCCATGGGCATGTGAAACTTGTTTTTTCTTGATATTTTGATTCAATTTTGATCTTATTATAGCTTGAAAAATTTTCCATGAGAGATAGCATAGCATATCCTGTTGTTAGGTCCACAATAATTTCTATATTGGGCAAAGGAAAATCATCCTTCAAACAAGCCTTGTTAAGATCCCTAAAATCTATGCATATTTGGATGTTGTTGTCTAGTTTGGAGACTAGAACAATATTTGAAATCCATTATGCATAGTTGATTGGATGGATGAACCCTGCATCTAATAGTTTCTTCAATTCTACTTTCAATAATAGGATGATGTATGGATGCATTTTTCTCAAATTCTACTTTACTAGCTTCACTCCGGGTGGTTGGGATAAATGATGCATTATTAGATCTGGATCTATTCTTGGCATGTCAACATAGCACCGAACAAAATTGATTTTTCTCTCTTCAAAGAATTTGGTGAAACTTGGCTTTTCTTTCTTTGTCATTAACGTCGCTAGATGTAGGTTCTTTATTGTTTTTGTAGTACTAATGTTTATGGATTGTGTAGGATCAACCAATTTACTAAATATTTTTCATGATAATTCTCAAGAAGAGTGTCAAATATCTCATCCTTTAGTACCTCAAAGAGGTTTTCACCATTGGATACACTCTGTCTTTTTACTTTTTCATGATCTAATACTACCATTGCATGGTTTTCACCATTAGATCAATTTTTTGTATTCTTTATTTTGCAAGAGACTCCAAGGCACTCCCCTGATTGGGAGCTTCATCATGAAATTCATTGGTGGAACTTTTTTTGGGATTTTTAGAACAAAGGAAATTGACAATGGCATCATCATCTACAAAGATAGGGATATCAAGCAGCTCGGTTTGTTCCCAATTAATGAGTTTGAGATATATCAAAGGTAAGGAATCATTAAATTGGTCATGGTCAAAGGTAGTAAGTGTCATGATGGAAATGTTTTCAAAGTGTTCAATAGAAATTTCAAGGTCTATAATGTTACTCTCCTCTAAATGATCTATCTCACTCGATGTCTTATCGTCCTCAATAGAGTCATCAATATGTAGTGATCCAAATTCAAGTGGTCTAGACCCTAAAATTTGTCCCTCCATACATATGGGTGCATACCTCTTTATCACATCAATTTCTTTGTCTTTGAAAGAAACTTCAGATAGTGAATCCCATTCATATTCATTTGAGTCTATTTCAGAACTATCTTCGAATTAGAGGATTCTCTCACAAATTTGTTGCTTGGCTTCTTCTTTTGTCTCTTCTTTGTATCCTAATCCTGTCTTTTCCTTTGTATTGATTGTAATAGCTTGGATTGGTTCCACATACCCTCTTTATGTTTACCAATAGGACCTATTCCTTCATATCCCACCTTTTCTAAAATTGTGAATCCTTTACCATATTACTCTGTTGGTATGATGAATTTTTCGCTTGGGAATTTTATTCATCTTTGTAAATCCAATTTAGGTTGTCTTTGTCCTTAGATTCATCAACTAGAGTACCTTATTTTACAAATTTTTCATCAAAGAGCATAGTGGGTTGTGAAGATTGTTGTCTACATATTGATGGTTGCCCATATGATTTTGGAGAAGGTAGCAATTGTGAGAGACATAAGGATTGCTCAATTGAATACACATCCATGCCTTTATATTTCAACTAAATCTTTTTCTCAAACTTTTTTGACAATGAATTAAGTTGGATTTCATTACTTGAGGAAATGGTATCACCAATTCCTTTATCTTTCGACTAAAACTTTTTCTCAAATTGATTTGACAAAGAATTGAGTTGTCCTTCATTACTTGAGGAAATAGAAGTGAGAGCTTCCCTGTTGTGTGGCACAAAAATATCTTGGATTGGCTTGAGAGTGTTGCAATATTGAGGATTGTTGGAATCAGCTGAAATGGTGATCTCTTGTCCATTGTAAGGGAATTTCAAGCATTGATGATATGTTGATGGCACTGCTTGCATTTCATGGATCCAAGGTTGTCCCAAGAGTATGTTGTAAGTCAATTCCTTGTCTAAAACTTAGAAAATTATATCTTTTACAACTAATCCCACTTAAATTGACAATACTATAAGTCCTTGAGAGGATCTTTCTTCATTATCATAAGCTTTTATGGTGATCTTTCTTTTGGAATCTATTGCACTTTCTAAATATCCCAATGCATGGATAAGCTTTAAGGTGGAGATATTTATACCAACTCATCCATCTATTAAAATGTGCTTGACCTGATGTTTATGGATTAAAACCTCAATATGGAGTGGAGCATTATGTGGATGAGTGAGGAATGCATCATCATTTTCTAAGAATGATAAACAATGGGGTGCAGTCAAATGTCCCACCATGGATTGGAATTGACAAAATTCCAAATTAGTTGGTACTATGGTGTCCACCAAATCATTTTCCAAAATTTATTTATGGGTAGTTGGTAAAATTTTAAGAAGTTACAGTATGAATATCTATGTTGGAATCCTTTGCAATTGGTCTACGATATTGTATTGATTTGAAGGGGAAGTAGGTATTTTAGATGTACTTCCTTTCAAAAAAAACTTGGATTGCGCTCTTGTGGTCATGTTGACTGGTAAGTTGTCGTGTTTATTGTTGATTTTGATGACGTTGATTTGATTATCAGCTGCAACAATGACTTGTTTATGCTCGATTTTCATGTCATTGATTTGATTATCACTTGCAACAATGTCTTGTTTGTCATTGATTTGATTATCAATTGCAACATTGTGTTGTTTATTCTTGATTTAAATTTCATTGGTTTGATTATCAACTATAGTAATGTGAAGGATTGTAGTATCATAGACATATTTCACATTTTTCCCTTTGGTGTTTGTTGAAGAGGATTCCCCTTTTTCATAGCTGGGTAGAGGATTTTCAAATGCTCCATGATTAGCATTTTTTTGAGGTCCTTATATCGATATGTCCTTTCTATCTATCAAGTAATTCACCAAATGTTTTAATTGCATACAATCATTTGTTTTGTGACCTTTGTTTCTACAAAAATCACAATAATATGCATCATTCCACCATGATGGTTTGACTCTTGGTTCCCAATCTCGTGCCTTTGGTAATTTTATGAGTTTTTTTGCAGTTGTTCTTTTAATGTTGATTCAAGTGACTACCCTAAAGGTGTAATTTTTTTGCAATTTGATAGTGTTTGATACGGTGTTGAAGCTGGTTTAGATTCATTATTTTTTTTATTGTTGTTTTGGTGTTTTTGGGTGTAATTCCTAATAGATTGAAGACTGGTTTTGCATTATATGTTTTAGTTGCACAATCGTTACCAGCATTTTTATTTCTTGTCCATAATTTTTATTTTTGATGGTTGTTATGATGATTAGAAGAGTTGGCATTGTTTGTTCCTTTATTATAGATTTTTAATACTTCTCTTTTAACCAATTCTTCCTCATTCCTAAGTCTATTTTCAATCATGTTTTCAAAGTTGGGTGGACATTGCAATTGAATTCCATAACTCATCTCACTGTTTAGATTTTCAATGAATATTTCCATCTTTTCTTTCTCAAGTATAGGATGGGAATATCTAGCAAATAATCATCTCCATCTTTGTAGAAATGTGAGGAATGATTCACCATTTTTTTGTTTTGTGTTACAAAGATCTTTCATGGTTATTTCATGTTGAATGTTGTATGAGTATTGGGTGATAAATTTATTGACTAGCTCCTCAAATGATCTAATACCTAGTGGGAGTTTTGAAAACCATTCCATGCATTGACCACCCAAACTTCTTGGAAATTTTCTCATTAAATAATTCTCATGTGAAAATTACAAGCTCATGGTGCGAAATTCTCTTATATGGTCTATAGGATTATATTTTCCATTGTATTTATCATATTTTGGAAGATCACAGTTTGGTGGAAATGGTATAATGTTCAGACTTCTGTCAAAGGGATAAGGATAGATGTCTTGCATTAAATATCTTTTGGTTGTTCCTCTTTGCATGTCTTGGATTTTTTGAGTTAAAGCATTCATTGGATCTATGGTTTGTGAGTCAACTTCTATTTTCTTGGGATCTCCTTTCAATTGGTTTACATCAAAGTCATTAGGTAGTTTCACACCTTGGTATTCCAACATCAAAAATTATTTCTCTTCATCTTTTTCTAGAATTTTCTCCATGAATTTGTGAAATTTAAGGTCTTGTTGAGCTTGTTGAATGTCCTCATCAATTATCTCATTTGTTTCAAGTTGGTGAAATTTATGAAAGGTATTTTCTTCTCCTTCTGCCATGATGGTTTGGGTTTCAATTTCTCTCTTTGAGTTTTTGTTTTTGAGCTCTTGTTAAAATGAGAATGCAAGTGATAAAGGTTTTCTATACTTTGATCTTTGTTTTAGGAGTGCTAATGAAGTCACTAAGTCAAATAGGATGATGGATCCTATTGATGAGACTATGGATGAATCTAATGTAAAGTGTTTTGTTTCATGATGAAGGATGATAGATCCTAATGATGAAACTCAACTAAACAATCAAAGATGAGATTTGATGATTAGGAACTTTAAGATGCTTGATCCAAGTTTAGTTAAAGAGATTTCACTTGCAAAAGCTAGTTTCTTCAAGTTTAAACCAATGTTTGAATGAGGAATGAAATTTTCTCTTAAAAAGGTCCCTAAATATGATTCTAAATGTCTAAAAGACATTTAATTTAGCTCTTTGTTTGTGAATTAGATGGATGTGCTAAAACAGGTTGTAGATGCGCTAAAAGATGGGACAAATGTGCTAGAACAAAGCTTAGATGTGCTAGACTGCCTAAATGTGATTCTAATTGTCAGACATAAGGTCAATTTAGCTCTTTGTTTGTGAATTAGATGGATGCAATAAAATAGAGCCTGCACTAGATTGTCCCATATATGCGCTAGAACAGAGAGCTTATGTGTTGAAAGATGAGGAAAATGTGCTAGAAAAGAACCAAGATGCACCAAGATATGAGCTAAATGCATTGAAACAAGGTGCCAGAATATGAGCTAAATGCACTGAAATAGGAAGCTTATTTGCCAAACCAGAAATGGTCACCATTTTGAAAGTTTTTCTAATTCTCTTGTTTTCAACTTAGTGAATTGGGTGTTTTTAATGGATGATCTTCTGACCAATAAGTTTTCCTGGTTTTTCTCATTTCTGAATCATCTGAATTAAGTGTTCTTAATGGATGATCTCTTGAAAAATGATTTCAAACATAGCAACAAGTAGTAAAACAGTTGTTTCACCCTATAATATGAGCATTAAGTGCATGTTCTAAGATCTAATATGATCCCTTTGATCTTCATTGGTATTGAACAATGGAAAACATATCAATTAGACTCTTCTAATTTCAAGGGTCACTAATAACACCACAACCCACATCTTAGAACTACATCAGCTCACACAACCCTGTCACCCCATAGAGGGCGCTCATGTTTTTTCCTTTTCTAGGTCTTAACGAAAGTCAAATCCTAGACTTTTGGCTAGTAATCCCTGATAGTTATATGGTGAGTATCTTGGGGGTAGATTCTTCCCTCCCCTTGCACTGTGAATATTATAATGTTTGGGAACTGACTCGGCTAGCTACTACACGTAAAGTTCTTAGTAATGGTTTTCATTCAGTGCGACAAATGATAAACTCCCTCAAGAAACCTCCCAACCTTTAGAACAAAGGCTTTGGGGATGGTTATCAATGCACACTACCATTAAATGTGAATTTCATCACAATCACAATTGATTATAGTGGGTTGGAATACTTGGCTTTAATCATTCCCACTTAGGTCGTTCCTATAGGGTGAGTACTTTTTCCCACTACGACAGGCCTTCTATAGGTGCTATTGTAGTAAAATGAAAGAGTGAGTCTAGCATTCTGGTCACCTAGTGAAGGGGAGAGCATAGACCTATCACTTTACAAACACAACATACATGGTGCTCATTAACCTCATAATTAACCTAAATTCCTAATTTAATCAAAAGGAAAAATAACTCTAGGCCCTGCAAACACCATTAGTAGTCTTAGATAATGTCTTTGGTAGCATATAAATCACCTACAAAAATAGACAGACACGGATTAGTTTCTAGTATCTCAAGTTTTTGTAAATAAAGGTAAATGCACTAAAATAGAGAACACATGTGCTAAAAGATTCACTATATGAGCTACTAAATGCATTAAATGCGCTATTCTGGAAAACAAGAAAACGAAAGTCAAAATCTTGTATATGCACCAGAAGAGTAGGTATATGCATTGGAACAGAGCATGGATGTGCCAAAAGAACAAATATATGCGCTAGAGCGGAGCTTGGATGTGCCAAAAGTCTCCATCTATGCACTAAAATATGTTTCAGGTGCACTACATTGAAAGCCACAATGAACCTATTCATGAAAACTTGCCAAAAAAGGTTAAAAACAGGGCTAGGCCCCAAGGTGGGCGCCAATTTATGTGTGTATGAATAATGTGAGTGCATAAGCAAATAATACAACACACCAATGAAACATTATATTAGACAATTCAAATGATAATCAAATCAAAATCACAAACTCCCCAATGGTGTCTCATTTTCCTCTATCTCCAATGATTCTTTAAATCATTTTTTCTCTCAGATTGTTTGTGCACATGAATTTCCAAATGGCAACCTAAAGAATGAGATGTTGGAAATGCAAGAAATACTTCCTACACTACATGATTGATAATTTTTTTGTGGATGATGTGTAAAGATTAATGATGCTAATATGATATTGTTAATGAAATGATATGATGAAACTACAGCAATTAAGATGCTACTAATGCAAGTGCCATGACTAATCTACTTGATTCTAAAATGCAAACACTAAAATGCTAATGCTAAGATGACAATGCGCTTTGAAATTTTGCAGAGTTTAATTATGCTCAGCTCTCTATATGTTTTTTCTATAAATGAGGGTGTATTTATAGATTTTGCAAGGCATAAGCTTAGGTGGCAAGATTCAATAGTTTCGATTCGATCTGGAGGGATGAATGGTTGAGGATGAAGAGGCTAGAGACAATCAAGGAGTGTGTTCCCTTTAGTAGAAAAAACTACCAAGTGTGAAGAAGAAACAAATGAAGATCAAGGCCAAGTGTCTCAAAATTTGTTAGAATTTGCTGAGGATAAATGCCATATTAAATATTGAAAATATTTAATTTCATGAGACACATGATGAGATGGAAGATGAGAGGTTAGTAGAAATGTTCTTAAATTCAAATTTAAAATTCAAATTTAATGAGAGGAGGTTAATTAAATAGAACAAACTAATTGAATTTGTTTATTTAATTAAGACATGAAGAAAATGATTTAGAATAGGAATAATTGGGGAAAGTGAACTATATAATTAAACTTTTCAATTCATTTATAAGTAGAAGAATTAAAAATCATTAATTAAATAACTTGTATTTAATTAATTTCCCCAAACCAAATTTAAGTGTATACAATATGTATGATCACTTTAGGGTAGTAGAACCTCAATCTTTCCACTAGGTGAGCTATTCCAATGAAGTGGTAAATGAGAGAATCATATTAGGCTCTCACACCATGCTGAAGTTATCCTCCCGACGACTTCGGTAAGGTACCACAATGAAATTATTTTGTAAATGATTTTGAATGTCATGTAAAAAATAATTGTTAAAGGAGATTTTGCTTCATTATTATAACAATCTTCCCCTTAGGGAGCATTGTACCTAATGTCTCCAATAGAGGACAAGCCAAAGTGTCAGCTTACTACCCATGGGATGCCTTGTTTGCATCATGCCATGACAGTAGATTGTATACTCCTCAACAACATCAAACCCAATGACACAACCAAGAAGAGGACACACCACAAGAAAAAATAAAATCACACCATGAAATTTTCAGAAATATTTCATTGTTGTATTCCCCCACGAGGTATGTGCAAGATCATCATTGAAAAAACAGGCCATTAAGTGGTGAAAATTTTAGAAAAATCAAAGTTAGGAAGCTTGACGTAAAAATTTGAATAAGTTATATATATTATTTCAAAAATATGTAAGAATAGAATTTGTAGAAAATTGAATGTAGTTTCTAAACTACTAGGTGTTTTATTTTTTTAAAATCTATTTGGTGAAAATTTGAAATTTCAATGCAATTGTACTTAAATTTCAAGGAAAAGTAAGAAAGAAGGTGTTTGTCTAACCACCCTAACCACAATAAAATGATAATATTTTTTATAAGATTTTAGATACAAGTAGAGGAATCATGTCTCGATGTGATGCATATTTTTTGTAATTTTTTCCCAGGTAAATAATTAATTATGATTTTTTATTACAACTTTTAAAAATATAAAAACTCATATCTGACCACCTGAACTTGGTCAAAACTTTATGAAATTATTTCTTTTATTTAATCCTATAGTATGTGAAGCATAGAATTTGATGCATGTTTGAAATTCAAAAAATGTCATATTGTTTGAAAGCTATAGATGTTTTTCAATCAGCCTATCCATCGGACTTTAGTAAGTAATTCAAATAGAAAATGAATAATAATTATTTATTAAATTCAAATTAAAGCATAATTTATATTGGTGGAAAGTTGAGAATCTCCTTTATAAACCCTTTTTGTTTCATTGATTTTGGGTAAAAAAAAAGTCGTCAGCCACATACCCTACACATACCCATCATATCACCACTTTTTGGCCCATCATGATCCTATACATACCCCACTTTAAAGTAGCTTCTACACCATCATTGTGAGTAGTTGTTGTAAAGTAGCCAATAATTTTGATCCTAAGACATGAGAGCTTTCCCCAGAAAACCGTATGTAGAGTCATATGTTTCCAAAGCAAGTTGCATCATGAAATAGGAAGGAAGGGTTGCCCCCACAAACACATAAGGGATCTATGGATTTGTGGTCAATATCTCTATGCTAAAATGTTGTCATAGAGCATGGAACTATCATCATTCCCCAAATACTCATAGAACTGGAAGAATGACACAAAGAGAGAAAAAAAAAAGAAAACCATTCGAGTCAACACAAAAGAAACATGAATTTCTTGATTCCTTGCATCATCCCAAAAAGGAAAACACAATACAAATGAAAAAGAAAAAGAAAAAATCTTTTGGGTCAACATAGAAGAGACATAAATTTCTCAACACCTTGCATCATCCCCAAAAGGAAAACACAAGACAAATGAAAAATGATTACAACATAGAGAAGAATGAAGGTACATATAAAACAATTTACAAAAGAGAGAGGAACAACAAACTATGAAATATCATGGGGGATCACATTACACACATGCAGTCACAAAGAAAAGTGAAAAATCAAAAGACTAGTAAGGTACAACCAAGTCATCCTAGAAAGTAGGTCAACTGCCTCCCAATCTCATTCGGTATAAACAAAAGACAGGCAACTAACCAAAGGGACAACAAAAAATACATTACTAGGACAATGCTACCTAATCCCTTGCCCCCAGTTAGTGATAGACAAGGATGAGCCTAGAATGGATGATGGTATGCTGCTCCTTGCAAAAAGGAAATGATTTGAAATTTATTTAAAACATGCAATAATGAGTTTTGTATGATCCTGCAACTATTACATGGCAAGGAGCAGAAACTATTGCTATTGATTATAATGAGTAGAAAGAGTATAGACTTGATTCCTATGTAATGAGATATTCCAACATGTAGTATTTATCAGTTTTGGATGCACCAAAGTTAATCTTGTCTTGGAAGAATCTTTTGTAATAGTGTTGCTATTAAGTGAAGGCTTGTTTGGTGGTTTGATTTCTATCGAAGGACAATGACCATGACTATGAGTTATTTCTTGCACACATTAGGCTCTATAGGGACACGAATACCTTTTTCTCTAGCACCACATCCTTTTCCACTATAACCAAGTTATTTCATAAGTTTGTAACCTCTTTTGTAAAGCTTTTTCATTTCTTTTGGATTTGACGGTTGCTCATAATCAGTTTCATCAAAGTTCATCATGTATGATGTCCTTTCTTCTAGAGTGGTTAAAGTGGATGCTTTTGAATTTTCTATTGACATTACTGCTTTTATGTTTCCCTTTGTAGGCTCTATTTTTATGATCTTTTACTCACCCAAGGATGTAGGTATAAATCAAAGGAACTTGAAGCATCTTTAGATAATTTTGTGACCTCTTCAATAAGCTTTTTTGTTTCTTTCTCAACATGCAAACAACTTTTGGGTTTAGGATTGGTATTGATTGTATACACCTTGTTATATATGTGAGCAATGCCATTGTTACTCAGTTTTTGCAAAACATTATCATCATCGAGTTTCCTTTTAGGTGGTTCTAAGATAAGATTTGGTTCATTTTGAACTTTTGGTTTTTGTGAGGGTGGTTAAATAATAATTTGAGGCTTAGGCAATTCAATAATTAGAGGACTCGAAGAAGATATAATGTTCATAAACTCAACACACTTGTCCTTATTTTCATGATCTCTTAGCTAAGGGGAGTCTAATGTCACTTCATCATCTTTGAATAAGGAGGTCACATCACTATTTCTTGAAAGACATGTGTCATTTTTCTAATTTGCTTGCACCATGATATCTTCCCTAGTAGGAAATTTTTTAGGAGAGCAAAAAACTAGATGTTCATGACATTCATTGTTTGGTTCTTCTAAAATATCTTCATCACTAGTAAGGGAGTGATCAATCATTGGATTTATTGTTTATCAATGATGACATTCTCTTGTTCAATAATTTTTTTCCTAGGGGAAGAGAGGAAAATAGGACTCTCACAACTCTCATTAATTGGATCTTCTAACACAAAAGTATCTTCGTCATAAATAGGAGATATATTAGAAAAAGGCCAAATTTTATTGTTGTGATTGCCCATGATCTCATCCCTATTTTCTAAGGTTTTATTCTCTAGTGTCATGATATATACCCTAGTGGGAAATCTTTCAAGAGGTTCATCACATTCCATGATTAGATTTTGTAAAGTATCTTCATCACAAATAGGGGAGGCCTCAAGAGAAGAACAACTATGAGTTTCATGATCACCAATGATTAGAGTTTTTTGTTCAAATAGATCTTCCCAAATGGTAGGGGCACTAGGAAAGGGATAAAAAGTATTCTCATGAATGTCAATAAGTGTATCTTCTAACACCAAACTACCTTATTTTCATCTAGGAGGGATATTAGGAGAGGAACAAGTTTGATTGTCATGGTTATCCCCATACCCTATAATTTCTTCCCAAGTTGGAGAGGTAGGATTTCATAGCTCTTAATCATTGTATCTCTTAACACCAACATGTCCTCATCATAAATGTGATTTTCATGATTGACCATGATTACATCTTGTTTCACTAAAGCATTCTCATAAGTAGGTGAGGTGTTAGGAGAGGAATTTAGACTAAGTAAAGTAGTGGAAATGATATCATCATCTTGTGTTATAATATCTTTCCAAGGGGGAGGAGGAGAAGGGTAAGAAAGACTTTCATGATTCTCAACGATTGCATCTTCTTTCACCAAGATAGCTCGTCACTAATAGGAGAGGTATTCAGAGAAGAAAAACTATGATCTTCATGGTTATCTATGCTTTTATCCTCTTCTATCACATCATTCCCACAAACAAGAGAGATAGGAGGGGGTATAGGTTTAAGGAAAGCGTAAAAATTTTCATTCTCTTGCACTAAGAGACTCTCATAACTAGGAAATGTATTGAATGAGTGACTAACATGTGTATTGACTAAATTTTTCTTTATTAAAAATTTAAAAAAATCTATTTGGTGAAAATTTGAAATTTCAATGCAGTAGTACTTAAATTTCAGGGAAAAAGTAAGAAGTAGGCGTATGTCTGACCACCCTAACCACAATAAAATCATAATTATTTTTTATAAGATTTTATATATAAGTATAGGACTCATGTCCCGATGTGATGCATATTTTTTGTTATTTTTTTCCAAGTAAATAATTAATTATGATTTTTCTATTAGAAATTTTTAAAAATATAAAAAATTCATATGTCTAACCACCTTAACTTGGTCAAAACTTCATGAAATTCAACTTTTCTTTTTTTAATCCTATAGTATACGAAGTATAGAATGTGACGCATGTTTTTGATTCAAAAAATTTGATATTGTTTGAAAGCTATAGATATTTTTCAATCAACCTATCAATCAAGACTTTAGTCGTAATTTAAATAGAAAATGAATAATAATTACTTATTAAATTCAAAGTAAAGCATAATATTAATATTGGTGGAAACCTGAAAATCTCCTTTAAAAACCCTTTTTGTTTCATCAATTTTGGGTAAAAAAAAGTCGTCAGCCACATACCCATCATATTGCCACTTTTTGGCCCATCATGATCCTGCACATACCCAACATTTGTGACATGCAATGCAATTTGACCTAGAATGAAATGCAAATTTTAGATTCTAGGTTGATTACACAATGTAATAAGCTGAAAATGCAATGTTATGATGTAATTTTGAACTTTTAACAATGAAGAAATTTAAGCTAAATGTAATGAAATTGATGAAACAACAAATCAAGAAACTAAAACAATAAGATAATAGCACCAAATAGAAGCTAAAAACTGAGATTTTAATGTCTTGAAAATGCAAATTTGTAGCTAACAAGGACTCATTCACCTTGGTAAGGGCGTAAATGGGTCTTGGTTAGGTCTTTCTAGGATTTGATGCTTTTCACATCCCAGAAGCTAAAGGCTCAACTTGGTCATGGACTCATTCGCCACTAAAATAAAATAGGTCTTAGATTAGGGTTTTAAAGAGGTGAAAACTACAAATTTTGAGTTTTTCTTTGTGCTTTTCATGCCCAATTTCAAACTATAATTCATGTGAGAAAAATTTCCGTAATTTGATGACCTAATGCAAGTGAAATGAAGGGTAAATAACACCTTTTGGAATGCAATTTTATTTTTTATTTTCAAATGCAAATTTATATGATCTAAATGATATGCAAGGTGACTAACTTGTTTTTGTACTTTTCAGATTTAAGAAAAGAAAAACAATATAATTCTAAACCTTAAATGAGATGCAAGATTGCAATGCAAAAAAAGAAACCCTAAATGGCATCTTTAATTCAATGTAAATTTAAATGCAAATGAATAGAACATCTAGCCTAGGATGCAATGAAAGACTTTAAAATTAGAAAATTGCAATATTCAATGAGTTGATTTCATCAAAACATTTAATAGAAAAAGTAGGGTTTACCACCATGAGTGAACAAGATGATAAAGCACAAGTTCTTTTTCTTGTTAAAACATCCAATTATGAGAACTTAAAGATGCAAATAAAAATTATCAATGATACCTAGCATCTATAGCAACAAAATGGTAGGCTTTAAGAGGGTAAAATAATGTGTACCTTGCTAGAAAAGTGTTGTTTCAAGGCCCACTAAGGACTCATTCACCTTTAGTGGTAAATGGATCGCTATTAGGGCTTCTGAAAAGTTCCTTCTAGTTTCTGTTCCTCTCAATCTGTAACTCCAGATTGTAGATTTTCATTGCTCCAGCCCTACTGAGGGCTCATTCACCTTTAGTGGCAAATGATTCCTTTTAGAGTTTTAGAAAACTAATTTCAGGATCTTGTACCTTGATGTCTACACTCTTGAAATCCCAGTTATCAAATCTGGAAGCCAATAGTTAATTATGTAGAGCTTTTTTCATGATCTTTCACTTTTAATGACAACTTTTGCAATTTTGTAACTATGACAACTTTGCTCCAAATATTGCTCAACTTAATCTTTAACCTAAAACTCTGCAATAACACACTCAAGGGCAAGAAAAACTTGTTGCTTGTTCTAATGGATGGGGGTTTACCTCAATCAACCCCCTTGCAGGTATTTAAACCAAATGATGAAATAAAGGAAATGAAGCATGAAAGCACAATAATGTAAATGATATCACCTTGGATTATATCTTGTGAATCAAATCTACAAACAATCATGGAGTGGCCATGAAGAATGAAGATCTTGATTGTAGAATGATGCTTGCAAATGTATCCTCAATGCAACATTAACTTCTTAGCTCAACACACATGAATGCATTAAACCCTTGACATGATGATAAGACCTTGAATTGTTGCAATAATCACTTGAAATCTACCTTGAAATTCCTTATGAATGCTCTAATGCTTGATCACTTGAATGCTTGAATTCTTGATAAACTTGCTAGCTTGTGTTAGGAGGAAAAATGTGAATTAACCCTTTATTTATACTAAATTAGGAGATTAACCCTGAAATTCAAAGAACTAAGGCTGACACCAGATCTAGAAAGAAAGAAAATTTAATTCCTATCAGAATGAAATTCAAAAATTAGGGTCTCATTAAGGGAAAACCCATTCGCCACCACCAAAGGTGAATGGGTCCTGGCTAAGTTTCCTGGACCAAGCTTCGGGTAGCTGAAAGAAGGCCAAAAACCCATTCCAAATCAATTGAGAAAAGGGGGTCCTATTAATGGAGGACCCATTTGCCACTAAGGGTGAATAGGTCCTGGCTCAATATACCAGGACCAAATTTTTCCCAATGAAATAATTTGATATTTAATTTATGATTGTCGGGAAAGATCCTTGGGAGGTGTCAAAATTAAGGCCTAAAAAGGGGTTTAATAACTCTAATGAATTAAGACCACCTAGATAAGTGTGAAAGTTCTTTAAAACACTTTACAACACCTAGAAAAAGGTACAAATTATAAAAAAAAATTATTTAGAAAGGGGCCCATTAGGCTTAATTAAGCAAATAAGTCCTAGAAAAGCGTGAAAGTGTGTTACAACACTTTACAACAACTTTGCTAAGGACCAATTAAGGCATGATCTAGTTAAATAAAGGTCCTAGAATAGTGTGAATGTGTAGAAGACATTACAACACCACTCCAAGACAACATTAATTTAGCTTTAATGTCAAAATAAAGGTCCTAGAATAGTGTGAATGTTTACTGCACTATTCTAGGACATTTAGCCACCATGTAATCTTGGGAACATAACACAAGGTTCCAAAAATATCATATCTCAGCAAGAGCGGGATTGCAAAACGGAGAAACACTTCTTTCTCGATTAACAAGGCTTACTAGCTTCCTTTGAGGGCTAAAGTTTAGAAGGATAAGAAAGTTCTAATAGGGCACCACCACTTGTCTTGCTTTATCATTAGCATTGGATAAGAGTGTTTTATAAGGGTCAAGGCTTTAATAATTGCACCATTGTTACGTCTCATATTATGAACATCAATTTCAAAGACTTTACTAATCCATTCTTGTGCTCAATTTAAAGAATTTTACTCACTAATATAAAAATTGATGTAAACATATAAATAACTATAACACAATCTAATTTATATTTAAAAAATTATAAGTTAAAATAAATGTTTGGAAAATCTATATAGAATACTCCTTTAAACAAGAGACGCATTGCATCCGATTCCTGCCGGTAGGATTTGTGAGTTGTTGTTTGTTTGAGAATTGCTTAACATAGTGGTAATAATTGCATATACTAAGAAATATATATCAATGTAAATGCATAGCAAAGTGAAGAATTTAGATATTAAAGTAGAAATATATATCAATGTAATTGCATAGCAATGTTCATAGAAAACTAGAAATAAGTATGAGTGTAAATGCATAGAAAAGTCAAGAATATGCATTTTTCTGTCTATAGACCACTATGGTCAATATATTACAAATGGTAGTAGATAATTATATTATTGTTTGTTGTAGTCATTAATTGTGAAATGAAAATCCTATAACATTTAGAACTATTGCATATTTATTGTGCTTCTTCAAGATGTCCCAGTTTTTGTCCTTGCTGAAGATGACGACCCAAGTATTTTTTGACATTGCTTTCTGCAGACAAATGTTTCAAGGTGGTTATAAGGACATTGTTTGTTGTTTTATGTGATAATCTTTCAATAGATAATGTAGTATAGAAATTGAATTTTTAAATGAAGCTAAGTGTTTGTGAACTACAAGCGTACCTGGATATAAGATCTATATATCATTCTTCAATACATTGTGCATTGGTTATGAGGTTGTTTGGATTCAGTTTGAAATGTCCTTTTTTGCAGAAGTCTCTTAGGATGAAGACAATTGATGATTTTTCATCAATGTATTCTTCATAGGAAATGTTCAGTAATTCGGGAAGCAAGAGTTGGATAACAGATCTATCCATTGCACATTCCATTGTTTTCTTTCTATCACTTGTCACAATCACTTTCAAGCAGTGAGAGTAGATATATGGAACTTGTTGTTTGCATTTAATACAAAAAGCAGTTTGTTCTTGTAGTTCTCCATATGTATCAAATTTGTAGTTGCAATTAAGACAGAAAGCCTGAAACGGATTTGAAAATGCATTGGCTATTCTTATTGTTCCATGAATCTGCAAAATATAACGAAGATGTATATTATGTATTTTTAAATAATTTTCTAATAGTGTATAATTTCATAGGTGCAAATGTGCTTGTGTTACATGTTGAATACAAAAAATTGTTTACATAATCAAAGGGCTTACTTACCTCAATTGTTGAATGCAACAAATTGTTGAGATACTCGGAGGCCCTCTTGTTATTCAATTTGCTGATGTATGTTGATTGAGTTGTTTGTAGAGTGTTGTATTTTGATTCTCGCCTCTTTACAATGTTCCTCAACAACATGATTGGATATTGTTGAAGGTGTATTTGTTCTTCCATTGAAGAGAAATGATGTTCCAAACTCTCATGTATTTGTACCTATATTGTGGATGCATGTTTTTATTTGAAAATTTATCTTTAGTTAAAAACTCTGGTAAGCAGTAATTGATGCAAATTGCAATGAAATAACGAATTAGAGGAATATGTATACCTGTGCTTTGTCCATTTCTGAATGGCCATCTTTTATTTCAACAACAAATTGGAAAGAGGTTCTTTTTGTGCCCACCACAAGTGCCCCTACAGATCCAATTGCATAGTTTTCTTCACTTGTAAGAAGTTGTCTAATTGTGCTGGTTGGTATGAATTTGTATTCATCATGCATGCGCGGTATGACTTCGACTGTTGTTGTGTTTGTGAAAATCAAGATGTAGTCACAATCACCTCTATCATAGTCTGTCTTTGGTGCAATTTGGAAATTTGTAATGCATATAGCTGTTGCAGGAACTATTTTTGATTCATGTTGTTTTACAAGGAGACCAATTATATTGACAGTAATTGTCATTTCACCTTTTTCATCAGTTAAATCTGCACGAAGAACTTCTTTTGTATTGTTTTGTTTGTCAAGAGTTGTTTTGTAGACCACAATTACATCTCCTTCAAATATATTTCCTCCCTTGTGGGAGTGAAGTTCTTCAATTGATACTGTATTTTTCTTCTTGCTTTTGGATCTGCAATGTTCACATCAATTAAATTTATTGTTTTCAAGAGTAATTTTGATAGTATAATTGAACATAAACAATGTTTTTCACCTTTTTGATATTTGTTGCATGGTTTTCTGGCTTGTTTCGACTCTCTTGCTCGACTCCATTGTTAGCTACAAGAAATACTGATAATGTTAATATTTTTAAAAAGATACTAAGTGGATTTGAATTTGTCATTTGTTTCAATCTTTATATAAATTGGATTATGATCACTCCAATATGCTTTCTGATTTGTAAATAGAACATGGTTTTGTGTTTATATTACAACAAATATGATCAATTAGTGGTTTGTTGACATGGTTTAATTTATATAACATAAAATTCATTTTTGAATTGTGCATGTGATTTGATAGCAAATTCTTTTGTCCATTGTCGCTTCTACTATTATCGCTTGTTGTGTCCTTTGCACTATCGAGTCGTAGAATTTCAATCCAGTCTCTGTTTATCTCAACATTCTCCATTTTGTATAATTTTCTATTTGATAATTGATCCAACGCTTTCATTATCATATTTGCACGTATCATTCCTGTTTGCAATGCATTTTTATACTGCAGGCATCTTTTAAGTGCAACAACTATTGTCGATGTTTCATTTGTTGAACGTGGTAATGCTCGTTGTATAATATTAGAGTTAACTGGTACATTTATAATACACCCGGTCAAACCTAATTGTGAATTTTTGTATCCTAATTGGCAAATTTGCGCAAATGCAATTCTAAGGGACACTAGTCATTCTTCTAGTTGTGTCAGCATTGACACATATCCTAATGGATTATTTGTTCGGATGTAATCTGGAGTTGCATATTTTGGTAATTTACATTGTTTCAACGATGCTTTGCATTTGGAACAAATATACTTTGTTGTTGTCATTTGTTTATTTGTGGATAAGCTGTAATACATTTGCATTTCTTTGTCTTCCAAAGTTGTGATGTCCTTTTTAAAATGCAACATTTGACAAATTGAACGTACATATCTAGGTGTATCTTCAATTTTTTTTTTGAACAATTGAATGGCTGATTTTGAATTTCCTTTTTCCGACTTTGTACATATTGCAATATTTTTTGAATGTATTTGTTTTTTGATTTTTCGTAGTATGTAGCAGTTGCCACATGACTAATTTACTTTTGCAAGATGATGTAATGAGTAAATTAAATATCTTTGATATAACTATTGAATGTAAATAACAAAATTGAAATCTATAAATTGGATTATTGACATGTATATTTTTAGACTATTTCTAATTCTAATTTATGAATTTGGTAAAGGTTGTATTAAATTCACATTGCATATTTTACATATATGATTATGACAACTGATCTGATATTAACTGTCTTATAAATAATAGAGAATCCATACACAAAACTATTTAACCACATTGTTATTTACATTACACAAGCTCGTAGATGGTAAATGAGATATAGTAAAACACATTTATAGCACAAAACTTTCCAAGTTGTAAATTATTGTACTTAGAATGTTACCCTCTCTACGTGATGAGATATGTTCATTTACAAAACCCTAAAAACATAAGAAAAGTAAAGCTAAACTTAATGAGAAGCATAAAATGCATAGCATTGTGTAGTTCAAAAGCAAAAATGAACAATATAGCAAATTGTTCAAATTACATAGAGCTTCCCTATGGAGAAGAAACACTGACATCTTCCTCTGAAGAAGTTGTATGTAAAGTGGATGTGGATACTGGAGATGTCACAGGGGCTCGAGGAGGAATATGTTTCTTTAGGTAAATGAATGCTCTAATGACCTCTAAGATCCTTGTTGAGAGATGTTGACCCAAGTGGGCAGAATGTGCATTCAAGGATTGCATGATTACGAGGTCACAGTTATTGTTCAAACCCAATTGTATAGCATTGTAAACACATGCAATTGCTTCACATTCCATTAACATTGAGTAGTGGAATAAACCTCCCAAAGGAGCATCACCAATTTTTTTATCATACCGAGCCACGACTTCATTGTAAACATTTGGTGGAAGTAGATAATCTTTGACATATGCATATGCTAACTTAGTTAGCGAGTCTGAATTGTGGACTAAGTCCATGCAATTTGATAGAAAGCATGAAACTACATCTGAGTAGTATTTCACTCCATTTTGACCATTAAGAAAATCTCCACCTAATATCAATTTGATGGCTTGCTCAACTTGTGGACATTCGATAAAAAAGATGTGTTCCAATACATTGGAATCAATTGGACCTACAATTGGAACCTCCCATTTCTGTCGTGGCATGTTAATACGCTTATTCTTTGACATCTTGCTTATTCTGACAGGATACGAAGTTCAAAGGATGACACATGAAAATTACAAAAATAAGAGATGATAAATCAGAACTTTAAAATAATTAAGAAATTTTGAAAAAGTAGAAATTGTAAGTATGAAATTAGTAATACTTACAATGACTGAAGGAAATAGTTATGTCATTAATCAATTAAATATATTTTTGTCATATGCAACAGTTTAATACATGATAAATAAGAACTTCAAAATAATTCAGAAAAATTGAGAAACTAGGAATTGTAAGTATGAATTTAGTAATATTTACAATCACAGAAGGATATAATTATCTCACCATTGAAAGAAGATTTTGTATTACAAATATACAATGTTGTGAGATGGCAATTTCTGTCAATGCAATTTATATTGCTTTCTCAACATACCATACAATATTCTTTGAAAAAATTCTAATTTGTGAAAAAATAGCATCAAATTTTACTACTGAATGTAGAAGTACTATAAAATTTATAATGATTACTAATATCATAATTGTCAGTTGCAAATAGATAATCTTCCAAGAGTGAGAACATACACTGGCTCTCAATTTTATTTGGAATAGTCAATTTTTTAGTATTCATCATTGAAATTGTATCATTGTTTGTTCTACTAACTAGAATAGGGCTATTGGTGGAGCTAAGATTGGGCTACTCCCATGTCGAGGGAGATGAAGTTGCAAAATTACTATCGGTGGAGTTTTGACATAAGGTATCAAAATTGACAGTTTCAAATATACTTGGACAATGCATTCCAAAGTTTGTAAGAGAACTATCAAAGGCATAGTCTTGCAAATGGATTCTAGTATCAATATTGGGATTAGAGATTATACTAAAATCTTTTGTATCACAGATAGGAAGATCTAATTTGTTGAAATCAAGTTCAACAAGGTCTTCATTATTCTCGATGATATTTGCAAAATATTGCATATGGGCATCAATGTTGGTGTCAGAAATATTCTCATCACTCACAATATCTGATTCTAATTTTTGAATGCCTAAATTGGTTGGGCTATTATCAGGCATGCTTTGTTTCAATAATTTAGTTTCTTGTAGTAGGAGTGTTGGGCTTGAATTGGTATAGTTGAAATTTGTGATTGCCTTATTTCCTTTTATGGACATTGCAGCCATATCATAAGCATATGCAGCGTCTTCAGCTATATCAAAACTTCCTAGCCACTGTCATTTTTTCAATTTCTTGTTCCAGATTTCTGCAACATATGTACCCCATGGACGTTTTCTAACACCTCTATATGATATTTCTTTTGCAGGTTGTTCAGAGTCATCAGAACTCAAGCATAGGTCTTCATTATTTTGCTCGTTAGAGAAAGTTTGTTGCAAGAGCTTGGTCGTATGGTCAAAATTTGTGATTGCCTTATTGCCTTTTATCAATATTGCAGCCATATCAAAAGCATAGGCAGCTTCCTTGGCTGTATCAAAACTTCCTAGCCATTTTCGTTTTCTCAAATTTGTATTCCAAATTTCTGCACCATATCGACCACTTGGACATTGTCTAACACCTCTATACGATATTATTTTTGCACATTCTTTAGACTCATCAGAATTGAAGCCTACATCTTTGCTTTCTTCTGGTACATGTTTGCATTGGTTAGATGCAAATTTATTCTTCGACTTCTTGTTTTTTTGTAATCTACATTCTGGATGACATAGTTTAGGAACAGGATCCTTGGAGAACTCGCTACAAAGATTAAAATTGATGTATACAAAATTAGTAGTTGCATTTCTGCCTCCAATCGCTATTACAGCTTTATCATAAGCATCAGCTGCTTCTTCTGCAGTATCAAAAGTTCCAAGCCATTGTTGCTTCTTCAAGTTGGGGTTATAGATTTCTGAACCATATCTACCCAACTGTTTTCTCACACCTTTGTATCTTTTCTCCATTGCTTCATTTAATTTTCTAAATCACAATTGAGACTTTGTCAAAACATTTCCCTATTTGACATTAATGCATTTCTAGTGTTGTATCAACAACAATTACAAATTTATGTTGCATATTTGCTGACAAAGAATTATCAATACAAATCAGCATAAGGATGAATTAAACTAAGTATGAAAATGTAGCCAACACAAAGTAAATGAAAATAATATACATTTACAACTTATTTATCTAATTGTCTTTACCATTTTCATATTACTTTTTGAGTAAATATCATTGTTTCCTAAGAAACAATCAAATACCAAACAAATAAAATATCAGTAATACACTTGCTATAGATAATATAAAAAAATGAGAAGTTTTTTTTACTAAGACGAGCAATGTAAAGAGGATCAACATCTCTGTTATGAGTAGTGCAAATCCCATTGACATCATCTTATCAAACTCTTTGTCTACAATTGTATTACTTCTGCATAATTTGCTCATTCTCTTCTCTTGATGTCCTTCAACTGCAAAAGATGATTGGTTTAAACATGCATTGTAATAACAAATGACTTTGTTACAAATGACATATTGTTCCAAATTTACATTTTCTATAGAATGTCAATCACATAACACCTAAATATTTCTTGTTGAATCATAGAATTATAAGCCAATTTAAAATTTTCAACTATGGCCCACATTCAAATTTCATGCAAAAATGCCTTTGTTGATCATTAATTTCATCTTTCCACCTGTGCATTACTCAGGTTAACTTGATCATCGGCATTACACTTGTGAGGAAAGCCAAACTTTTCAATTCTGGGTCATGTTGAAATTTGATGAAAATATGTTTTATAGCATAGTCATATGTTTGAGCTTCTCTATGCATGCTAGAGTTGGCTGACAACAGATATATTGTTTAAGGGAGTAACAGCAAAATGCTTTCTCCTCAATCCGAGTTAATTACTCAAAATACCTTTCTCTATCCCTAGTGCGCTCCAAAGCATCTTACCAACAAATTCTTTTAACAAACAAACAAAAAATCAAAGAAATACCAATTTCTTTTGCTTTACACCACATAAATAAATTACAAAAAATGGCAGCCGTGGGGGAGACGTAAATTGTTAAACTATCATAACTTTGTTTTGTTGATCTTAGAGATTTGATGAAGGATGATTAGTTGTAGAATGCAATTGACGATTGAAATCTAATTTCTACAATTGAATCAACATTATCTACACTATTATGAATATGCCTAGAAAGTTTGCTATGCTTGTACATAAAGTCATGCATAGTTTGGTTCTCTTAGCATAGTTCAACCTCAATGGTGTAGATTTTTTTTAAGTTGTTGAGTTCTAAAACCTTTGTGCTTGCACTTTTACTTGTGTCTAGAACTTAGTGATGTTGAAAGTTCTTGTAGGGTCCTAATATACGTAGAGGGGAATACTTTCAACTTCCTTATAGTAGTTAAGTTTTTTTGTTGATAAAGAAGTTGGGAAGACACACCATGCAAAATGCAAGATGTTTTGATGATAAATCAAATTATAGTATGTGCTAGTGTGAGTATTGATGTAATGCAGACAAGATTCTAATACTTTGATTTGATGTGTTCCAATAATATACTAATGACTCGGGCTTGTTCTTAAATACAAGACCCTTAGTCCTTAAGTCAAAATATTTGGCATGCAAGTTAAAAATTGTGATCAAATTATTTGAGAAAATTGACTCATGAAAACAAATAAATAGTTTTGAATTAGAAAATAAGATTGAATAGAGAAAGATCCAATAGAAAAAGATCCAAATCTACAATCAAATTGAAAACATAAAAATGAGCGTTGAAAAAATAGAAAAAGTTAGTTGAAACCCTTTTCTATTTACGTTTTAAAATAGCTGATACACAATAAGAGAAATTGAACATCAGAACATAACATTTATGACAGAAAATTCAGTTTAAAACAAAAAGGGTAATGGAGGGAATGTAGCTTTCTTCTATGAAGTTGCCTTCACACAAATAATGTGGGTAAGATTTAGGGCTTTAGAGTTTTGATTCTTTGAACAATTTTAAAGACTTATGTTGCCGATATTTTGTCATCGTCTATGGTATCATCTTTCGAATCGGGTTTTTAGTTCTTTTACCTAAACATGGATACATTTAAATAAGTCAAATTTATCCAGTTAATAATTGAAAGAACAATTTACTATTTCTAAAATTTAAATTTTGTATTTGTAAGGTGCATCACCCCTTGAGTTATGATCAAGGGTTTAGTTTTAAGGTATCATAATCTTTTTCAAAAAAAAATTAGTTCTATATTGGTGAGCTCAGCATTTCTAAGATGCTCTCAGACTGACATGCCTAAAAGAGAGAAAAATGAAGACCGAAAGGCTGCCATCTGGAGTTGTCCTCTTGGAGCACTTTATCTTTATCTTTTTTTTCGATCATCTATATGGATCACATTTTAGCAACCATGATGGTTTGGTAGAGATGCACGGTAGTGTTAGTTATTTGAAAAATCACTCATATCATTGCTGGTTAAGAATCAAGGATCAGTGTGAGAAATGCAGCCGACGAAAGCCAGAAGCACTGAGAAAAAATGGCCCAGAATCAGAAAGAAATCAGTAAAACAATTAGCTATTCATGCAAAGGATGTAAGCAAAGTTACCAAGGTCTGCGGGTGGTTTTTAGGAATGCTAATTGTTAAGGAACCCTGGATATTGTAAAACTAAATTTTACGTTTGCATTTACGGAACGGTAATAATGTGCCCTGCCGCACGGTCATAATTCGTTTTATGGGCGGTTGCTGTTGCGCTCTACCACCAATAAGATTACGCGGCGTAGCGTTGTTTTTTATCCTGCAGTAAATCGGTTAAATCAAAAATTTTACTGGGCATCACTCTCCATAAAAGCTTTTATCACATCCAAGCGCGAAAGAGAAGATATATTTTACGGAGAAGTGGAATTGGGGCCGCAGAAAGTGCGTGCTTGCTTCAGAGCCGTCCGATCTCTTCACGGAAAGGATTTGCGTTGTCCAATTTCCCTTTGCTTTGGGACTTTAGTCCATATATTGTATTTATGTTTTTGTTCCGGGGTACAGTTGTAGGCTACAGAATCTTCTCCTCTAGCTTAACTGGCTTGAACGTTGTAGGTAGGGAGAATGTACGCTGTAATTGACGTACTCTAAGATTGTCCAGTTGAAAGCAAGTGACGCGGAAGTTAAGTGTACTTACTATTAGTGTTCTTCCGGTCCCGGGCCTCAGAATTATAGAATGATGTTAACCATGTTAGAACAACTTTCATCATATAAAGTGGGGGAGTAACTGCACTTCAGAGTACCAACCCAACTCATATCACTCCATTGTTAACCCGGGTTCGAATCTGATTGCAGTACATGAGAAGAGTGATTTTTTTTTAATGATTGCAATTTTCTTTTAAAATATACCGACTTTCCACCAATTCATCGCTTACAGGAGAGGCGAATTCGAAATATCTTGCTCGTTCTGTGGTAGTTTCGACGGGATCGGGAAGGAGAGGGGCGGCCGTTACATTATAAATTTTATGCCATAGCTATTATTTTACTGTTGTCAATGTTAAAGTTTGATCTGGGCATTTAGGAAGTTCATCTGGGTATTGCTATTTAGGATTAGCATAGACTCCACTGCAACAATACTCAGGCCTGTCGAACGCCTCGCAGGCGCTCTTGCAGGCCAAAACATTGCTGTCGCCCGTACCCATGCGGCTGGCTCCGTCGTCAAGCTGAAGCTCCGTAGGGCAGCTACGGTTAATGTCAGTGATACAGCCCGTGGAAAGGCAGGGACCGGTCCCGCCGTTGGCGACCACTAAGATGGGGAATGTAGCGGCCCACTAGACCGACATCATAAAGTCACAGGTATTCGGCGAACGAGGGTTTTACTCCCAAGTTCTCTTTTCCAAATGTTTTGCCGGAGTGCGCGTCTTTTTGAACACTTCTGCAGGGCCGTGGATTGCTTCAGGAATTTAACGACGCACACAGGGGCGTCCACAAAGATGACACCTACTAGCAGTATTTTAAAGATTCGGCTATTTGTCTGCCCCAACGCTCAGAACATGATGGATAATTTCGGCAGTGTCGAACGAGCAAAACGTACCAGCGCAACTTCGGCCTCAGCGTATGCGATCAAAAGAGATTAAGGTTTGATCTGG
This sequence comes from Sequoia sempervirens, assembly GCA_007258455.2. Classification (NCBI taxonomy): domain Eukaryota; kingdom Viridiplantae; phylum Streptophyta; class Pinopsida; order Cupressales; family Cupressaceae; genus Sequoia; species Sequoia sempervirens. The sequence goes on from VDFB02105785.1 coordinate 560,498,376, forward strand.
GCATTTAGGAAGTTCATCTGGGTATTGCTATTTTTGAAAGAAATTCTTCTGGGTATTGTGTTTGTGATAGAGATAATCTGGGTGCCAAGGTGCCGGAAGACCTGAAGCCCTGTGTTGACAACTGTGGCTTCTTCGGCAGCCCGGCCACCATGAACCTCTGCTCCAAGTGCTACAACGAATCTGTGCAGCTAAATGTTAACACAACGCCCAAGTCGCCGTTTTCTGGGGTTTCAAGTTGCTAAGGAATATTGTAAGTGATCCCAGCCATGACAAATTTTGAAGGATCAGGATGACTAACCCTAGAATTCAGGAGAGTGTTGGCAAATCTAATTTCTAATATTCTAAAACTACAAAAAACAAACATTTTGTTCAAGCAGTCTGCATTTAACAAGTAAAATTCGAGAATCATCTACTATTAAAACAAATAGAAATAATCAAAAGAATTCTATAGAAATAACATGCACCTGATTCTTCTTATTCCCTCCAACACTCCAAAGCACTTTACCACGAACACTGCAAAACACCTTTACAACTCCCAGTCCTTCGTCAACACATTCATGGACTGACAACATCTTTTTATAAAGCTTTAGATTTTTTCGATAACTATGCAAAATCAATGGAAATTTCAAGAAAATCTGAATAGAATCTGTATACAGTTATATCACCAACAATTTGCTTCAATAATGCAACAAACAGTATCCATATTCAATGGCAACAGTGAAACATAGCACCCACCATTTTTATTTCGTTGTCAAACAAAAAGACAAGTACTATTGGGTAATAGTGTTCGGAAATAAATTTGAACAAACTATACAATATGGAAAAAATGATGACATCATGCAAAATATGACTGTAGCAATCTATTGGCCAATAGAATTGGAAAAAAAAGCTTTTAAAAGTATTAATTCAATATGCAATCAATATAAACTTTGGGAAAAAATTTCCCACATATTTAATTCGTCAATTCGATTGGTTGATAGTTGCCAAAGAAATAAAGTTAGAAAGCATGAAGTATACACACATATAGGAACTAATAAACATATCATGATTTCATAATTTAACTTAACAATATAATATTTGAATATACAATAGTTAAAAAAATTAATTAAAAAAAAAATAAAAGATGGACCCACTTAAAAGGTAAGCTTAGGAATGATAACTTAGAAGCCCCGGTCATAAAAGGCTCCTCTATGTTTTTATATTCTGAAAAAAAAAAGTCCACGCGTTACGTAAAACAAACCGCGTGAAATAAGTCAGCTTCCTATGTGGAAATAGTAATTAATTTATTCGACCAGTTCAACAATGTCGTTTTGAAACAATTTTAAGGTGAAAGGAATGCGACAAGCAAATACGAAACGGTTGCTAGGAAAGATCCTTTATACATTCTTGCCAGGAAAGATTCATCTAGGCAGATTCATGCGAAAGAGAGAGAGAGAGTATGAATGGGAGCAAATAAAATCTATGCAGATTTCCTGGCGTATAAAATATATGTTTTTTAGAACTAATAGAAGCGTCATGAAGTGTTCGCGTTAGTTTCCATGAAGTCTGCAATGAAAGCATAAGGAAGATACGGGGGTTCAGTCGTAGAATTGATGAGGATGCAGTCTAAGAATTGAATTCCAACAACATTTTTAATAAGGATTATCAAACCAGAGCGACAAAAAACCACCTATGCAGATTTCTTCGCGTATACGCTGAGAATGCCAATTTCATTGCAACTTCAGCGAAACCGGGTCTTCTAACGTTTGCCGCGTCTATTTCTTATATAAAAAAGACACTTCTATTAGCATTGCAAAGAGAAGAAATCACAGAAAAGAAACACTGTAAGGACAAGGCGCTAAGTATTACGCAGCACTAAGCTTCAAATTGGAAAGAAATTGACCGTTTTGTAAATAGTTTAACAAATGGTTTCTATGATTGCAAGCTCTATGCATGTGGATCCGCACAAGGCTTGGAAGAGGGTAACGAAGAAGATTTCTAAACGAGCACACATATCAGACTATAAGAAAAAAGGGCTAGTTAGATTGCCGCAGATCAGTATTGACTCCTTAGATGATGTACTCAAGGAATGTCTCTTAGACTTGGGATTATTTCCCGCTGACAAGAAATTATGTGTTGATGTACTTTTGGATATTTGGGTTTATGTTCGAAAGCTACAAAGGCCTGATGCTTTTGCCATCTTATCAGAACTGGCGAGCAGAAATCTGTTAAATTTAATTGGCAATCCAAGGTAATTGCCTTTGCTTTTATTATATATTAGATTTATTTTAATCATGTTTTTCAACACTTAGATGACATCCTTGCACTTAACAGAGGAAGTACAACAATCCCATATGGAAACGCTTCAGAGCTATACTTTTCCCAGCGTGATGAAATGAGAGATTTGGCCTTGTCCTTGGGACCCAATGACAATATACTCCACCGCAAGAGGTTGTTCGTAGAGAGGAAAAACGGTAGTTTGCTAGGGAAATGCGAGTTCCTCAGAGATAGAGCATTTGATACTCAAATTCTCTCCATTCTCACCGGTGAGTTATTCAAAGACTTCTTTGCAGTGCTAATAATTATTAATAATGTTCATTCTTGATGTCCAATTATTGAAAAGAAATGAATTTCAAAAATGATTGTCTGAAAGATAATAAGGTTTACATCACTTTTCTAAGTAACTTGTCTGTCATGTGCATGAATTTCACATATATAACTAGTGGTCATTATTAGTGGACAATTCTCTAATTGGATTTACTTTGTAATTAATACATGCAGGCCCTATGGAGGAAAATGACTGGTATGATATGAATTTCCCCGAAACAGAAGCTCTGTTGTTACTCTTCACTTCGACAGAATACTTTCTTCCCCCATTTGTGAAATCCATGAAAAAGCTAAAGTTTCTGATGATAGCCAATTGCGGTATAAATAAGGCAACAGTTAAAGGTCTGGATGTCTTATCTTCCCTCACTCAACTGAAGAGTGTCCGCTTGGAGAGGTTGATTTCACCCCTTGATGGAAAACAGGGGATTGAAGCACTGAAGAACATAGAGAAGCTATCTTTGAGCTTATGTGAAGGATTTGAAAATATATCCACATTCACCAAGCTCCAGGATTTTAACCTGGACCACAGCAATAATTTGGAGGAGTTACCCCTTGGTATCTGCAATATTCCCTCCACTTTGTCCTGCTCTATTACCAACTGTCATCTGCTTAAAAATTTACCATATGATTTTGGAAATATGAGCTATCTAAAAATGTTAAGGTTATCGGTATTACCATACCTAGAAGAGCTCCCTGCATCAATTGGAAAACTTGAACAGCTGGAATATCTGGACATTTCACTATGCGAGGGCTTGAAAGAACTTCCAAAGGAAATAGGTCAACTCAAGAAATTGACGGAGCTTGATATGAGAGAGTGTTCCCTTCTGACGACGTTACCCTCAACTGTTTGTGAACTATGTTCCCTAAAGCTTGTTACCTGTGACGAGATGATTGGGAAGCAGTGGTTGCGGGCTAAGAACACTTCTATTCCTGAGCTTAGAGTTGAAATTGTGGAAGCATACTTTAGTTTGGATTGGCTTGATGTCTGACTTCTTTTCTTATCTCTCTCTTGAAGGATAAAATCCAAGGATCATGACCTACTTTTGTTAAAAAAGTAAAAATAAAAAAAAATCATGTTCATTGGCACAAATCAATAAAAGTCTATATTTTCAGCCTATGTTATGATCAATTTTTATGGCAGTTCAGTACTGTGCTGTATGTACAAATTTGACAAAGTTTATAATTAGAAATTATTTTCTTTCATTACAATAAAAAATAATTGAATCATGTGCATGGTGTTTTGTAAGAGCTGTACATATATTAATTTGTTGTCAAGTAGTTTGAGCTAAGTATCATGCTAGATGTTACATTTTAGATTTGTAAGGAATTATTGAGGTTCATTAAAATTATTTATATTAAAATTATTTTTATTAAATATACATTGATATTCTTTTCTATCGAACAATATATTTTGCTGTTTAGTTTTCTATAAATTATATTAGGATGTCAAAATAAGATTTAATGTAACTTCACAATTGAAGTATAACTTCTACAGAGAATAAGTGCATATAATATTCTTCTATTAAGGTTTATGAGCTTAGGTTTTTTTTTAAATGATACAAGTCCATGCTCTTAAACTTATAAACTTCTAAAGATTGGCAATTGACTTGTCAAAGAAATTGGTCATATATTTTGGGGAGAACATAGAGATGTGAACACTAAAGTGGGCATTGAGTTCTAATGTGGAGGAACATGGCATTCAAGATTTGATAATAAGAAAAACATTTTTCTCACACATTCTTTTAAAAATAAATCAAATATATATAAAAGGATTTTAGATTGGAGTATGTAGTGCAAACTCGAAATGTTTAGATTAACTTAGTATTGTCCAACCTTATGGGAGCCACCAAGTTTAAATTTTATGCGTATTTGCACTTAATTAATAATATTGTATTAGGTTGTTAATTGTCTAATATAAATTTATAATTAAATTTTGTTTTAATGCATTGGAAGTATATTAATCATGAATAGCAATATATCATATATATATATATAAATGTGTATTGTTGTATTATTGGCATGGTTTATAATTGACATATTTTTTATCATATAATTATGTGTGACATTTAAATTGGTTTTATTTGATATCCTCAATAGATTAAGGAATTTCTTTATACCTTGAAGGCCACCTATCATATACTAGATATAAATGATGTTGCTTTATATTTGGTACAAAGTCCTTCTCACCATGTCTCTATGGGAATCATTAATCACACATAATTTTTGATACTTCAACATTCCCAAGGTGTATTCTAGTTTCTTTCTCCCTTAGATTCATAAGAAAATGAAGAAAATTTATCCTTTGAAAAAAAAAAATGATATTGATTGATATATCGTAATATCTAAGCTAGCTTTTAACATCTTAAAAGAAATGCCTTGACTTCACTATGACGTATAGTTACAAATCAATAGAAAACAAGCAAACAAGGAAGACACTATATTGCTAGGTTAATATACATAAGAAATCAAGCAAACTGTGTTGTAGAATTCAGGCATACCAAAGCACCTAGGTGTTACATACCAAGCAAAGAATAAAAAATAAAACCAAATAGGTTGGAAAATATATAGTTCGTTAAGAAGGTAAAAATAGATGGAGGACCCCAAAATGTGATATTTCAACTATTATAGAAGTTACCTGTTGGTATCTGTCATATACCCTCCACTCTTACACGGTTTATTCCATAACTACCATCTGTCATAGCTATCTAAGAATGTTGAGGTTTTCGGGATCAATAGGCCTGAAAGAGCTTGCGTAATCAATTGGAAAATATGGACATTTCGAACTTATCTGAACATTTTAGTATGTGAGAACTTGGAAGAGCCTCCAAACAAAATAGGACAAGTTTTAGGGAGTTTGATATGAGAAATTGTGTTCTTGTTTGATGAGAGTACCTACAATTGTTTGTAAATTAAGTTCCCAAATCTTGTTGATGTGATGAGATAATTGGCAAGTACTGATCGCATGCCAAGAACATTTCTATTTTGGAGCTTAGAGTTAAAATTATGGAAGCATATTTCAGTTTGGATTTTTCCTATCTCTTATATTTGCTTATGTATGGGTTAAAGAAACAAAAGAAATAAGTCAAGAAAAGGTTGCAGGGATGATTTAAATGAGATGCATAGGTGTTAAAATGTTAATTTTTTGGGCTAATATAATTATAAATATATTTTTATTTTTAAATTGTTATGGATAGTTATGGTAGTTAAATTGTTTTCTGTTTATAAAATAAAATGTAAACATTTATTTAGAATGTAATTTTGATATACAATAAAATATATTTTTTATTCAGCCTCTTTTAGATCTAACAATGGTATCAGAGCCATTGTAAAGTAATTATGAAGTGAAATAATTATGAAGTGAGAGTTGTTGATAAATTAAGATTGAAGTAGCTTCCATGTATGTCATTTCTAAAGACTTGCTTCTCCCTAATACAAACACAATAAAAAGATGGTGTGTTTCAAAATTGTACTAGAGGACTCTAGGAAAATTCATGGCCAACAATTCACCAAAGGAAAATTCACCGCCAGCAATTCACTGTGATAGAAAATTCACCATCAACAATTCACCGCAATAGAAAATTCACTGACGGAATGCCAAGTAAAATTCACCACCAGCAAAAATTTAATTTTATTAAAAATATTAAGGTGAATTGCTGGCAGTGAATTGCTTACAGTGAATTGCTCATGGTGAATTTTCCTTCTATGAATTACTGACAATGAATTTACCAGATACTGTACTAGAAACACTTCAAATTATTTTAATGTTAAATTAGAAAGGCTGAGTAATTTACAAGTCTATTGGAAAGAGTAGAAAATTGCAGCCAAACAAGAATTATATATACATGTTGATGTTGAAGTTGAAGCATATACAGATACTATCATGCATCTATTTCTGCCAATTGTGACTCTATCAAGCCTTATAAGTAGCACAATGAAGGATGTCAATGCCTATTAAACAATTTTTTTTAAGAGAAGATGATGACCATGCATGGAACGAAGAATCTAACTGTATACTAGATTTTGTATTCCTTTCTCATTATGTCGCATTGAGCATTGTTTAAACCCATGTTGAATGGTGTTACACATTGCCTAAGGTCTGTGGTATGGCAATTTTTTGTGCCAATTTAATAAAAAAAATTAGGTTGAAAATTTATCGTATATTTTGAAAGGATGTGATAAAAATATAATTTTTAATATTAGTGTGAGATGTAATTTTTAAATGAGAGAAGGGTTTTTATATATAAATAATTTTAAGAGACATTTGATGTTGATTTGTAGTTATAAAGTGTTCTTGTGTGATAAAAAGAAATAATATTTCGTATAAAAAAATTAAGTATTATTGAGTTTATATTATGGGATCTTGGTTTTATCAAGATGGAATTTTATCTTTACAGATTTATATTAACAATTTAGATAAAGTTGATTTTTTGGAAATTATCTCCCAAGATCTCCTTCTTGCTGCTAGAGATTTCTTCGGAGGAGGAAGACTTCTTCATCAACTTAATTCTACCTTCATTGTCCTTGTTCCTAAGAAGGAATATGCCATCTCCGTGTCTAACTACTGCCCTATCAATATTTGTAACGCAGTTTTTTTTTCCTCAAATTATCATTAATAGGCTAAAACCCCTACTAGATAAAATGATCTTTGGAAATCAGAAAGGTTTTGTGGCTAGAAGACAAATTCTCAATGCGGCTATTATATCCATAAGTTTATTCATTCTACGAACCACTCTAAGAATCTAGGTATGGTGTTTAAATTGGACATATCAAAAGCTTATGATAGGGTTTATTGGAGCTTTTTATTTGTTGTTTTGGAAAAAATTGGAATTAGTGGGAAATTTTTGAGATTAATAAAAGAGTGTGTTACTACCACTAATTATTCTATTATTCTTAATGGGGTTCCTACAAGTCAATTTTCTTGTGGTAAGGGTTTGAGATAGGGCAACCCCTATCTCCATATCTTTTTATAATTGTTGTTAATTTTTGGGTCGAAATCTCTGAAAAAAATTTGATCGTTGCTATTTGCATGGGAATCGTGTTGTTTCTTTCTTTTTTCTAGCTTCTCACCAACAATTTTTCAATGACACGATTTTGTTTGGTGCTACCTCTGTTGTGGAAGCAACAAAATGGAAGGCAGTCCTAAACGAGTATGCTAAAGCTTCTAGCCAGTTCATAAATTATAGCAAAAGTAAATTATATTTTTTTACACTAATTAGTAGGTGAAGGAAAGGATTCTAAGAATCCAGGGATGTTAGGAAGATGATATCCCTAATGTTTACCTACCTAGTCTTCCACTAAGCAGAAAGAAACCTCTTAATTCCTTCTAGAATGACATCATTGAGAGAATCCAAAGGAAGTTGGCTGATTGGAAAGGAAAATTGCTTAGTTAAGTGGGTAAGCTCCAAATTTTGAAGTCTTCTCTCCAAAATGTCCCATTTTATTACTTATCCATTTTTAAGATGGCATCTTTCATCATGAGAAATATTGAAGAAATCTAGAGGACTTTGTGTTGGACTGGGACAAAAGAAAGATCAAGGATTGCTCTTGTCAGCTAGAGAAAGTGTGTTCCTCAAAGAAGTTAGGGGGGCTGGGGATTCAAAGATCAAAGATGTTTAACAAGGATTTACTAACCAAAATGGGTTGGTATATGATTCAAGGAAGGAAAGATTGGATTAGTATTCTTAGTGCTAAGTATATGGGGAATGACCCACCTAATTACTTGTTGTCCTCTCAAGGTTAGCCTAATGGGTTAGATTTTTGGAATAATATTCTTAAAACAAGAAGTATACTATAGCAATGGGTTAGAAGAAAAGTGGGGAGTGGGAGATCTATCAAATTTTGGGAAGAAGCATGGGGAAGAGGCCCTACTTTGGCTTCAATGACTCAATTAAATCCTATAAGAAAAGACCTCACAAGATTATATGGAACTACTCTTTATGGTTATGTTAACTGGTCTGAATAGATCCCCAGATGGAGAAACATTGTCCAAGATGTCTTAGACCTAATAATAAGAAGATGGAGCTCAATGTGTTGGTTTGTTTTGAGTTGTTTTCCACTCTTAACTCCCTTATTTGAGATTATTGTTTGGTCTTTCAAGGAGGTGAAGATGATTGGATCTGGCGTGATAACCCTCGGGAGGTTTCTTTGTCAAAGAAACCTATAATAGATTGGATGAAGCTCCTTCTAATGATCAAAACTTCAATTCAAATTTGATCTGGATTTCCAAGTTAATTCCAAATATTAATTGTTTTTGGTGGGCTACTATGCATGGTAGAATTCTCACTGTTGATGTAATTAATAGGAAAGGATTTCAATTTTTCAATAGATGTTCTCTCATTCTACCTTCTAAAGAATCTATTCTTCATTTGCTTATTTAATTCCCTTTTGTAAGAGAAGGTTATTCTTTGGCCGTTTAGAATCTTCTAACTAATTGGGTGTTTTTGGGTAATTTGAAAGACCTTGTGATCCAATGGGGTTCAGGCCTTTTCTTGCATCCTATGATTAAGGAATTTTGTCTACAATTTCCCTCATTTGTTTCTTGGCACCTATGAAAAGAGAAACAATATAATATTCAAGTTGAAGCAAGGGAGTGATGGAGAGGTTTTTTATTGCATCAAACAACAAATCATGGAAAATTTGAACTCAAAAGTTATGCCAAATTATAAAGACCTTAGAGTCAAGCAACTATGGTGGTTAAATCATGATCTGACTAAGAATAACTAGGTTAATATCCTAAATAGGAAAATAAATATATGGAAACCTCCACTAGTTGACTGGGTTAAATTAAGATTTTATGGTTGTTCTAAATGAAACCCGAGGCTTGTTGTTGTTGGGGGTCTGATAAGAGAACATAAAGGGAGATGTATTGAAGCCTATGCTAAGTTCCCAAGAATTGCTACTGGTGTGGAAGTAGAGGCTACTACTACTTGGAGAGGTACAAAGTAATTAAAATAACTTGGATTTACTAAGGCCATAATTGACAGGGACTCTAAATTGATAATTGAATTTCTTAGAGATTAGGTCAAGCCCCCTAGAGTGCACAAACTGATAGTCAAATGGAAGGTTTAAAAAAATTGATATTGCATCTACTTTGGATCTGTAATGCCATAGAGTGCACATTTGGAACCTTTTTCCTTATAGCACAACTACAACTAAACTTTGCATATTTCTTAAGGATGAAATTTTTTTCAAGTTTTTTTACAATTTTAGCTTTTACCATGGTTTAGCATAGCATATCTTGTGCCTTTAGCAATAAAATATTCCTTTTATGAAGAAAGAAGTTGAGAAAGCAATGATATTATTGAGAAGATTCAAAATATTTAGCAAAAAGTATAAAACATTTTGTGAGAAAAACACCTAATGCAAGCAACAACAACATCTCTTCTAGGTTTTCCACCAACAAAAGGATGGTAATGAAGATTTTTTGCACCCACCAAAGGAAAGCATAACAAGGAATCAAAAGAATATTATATTGTTTCTCTATAAGTTTTAAAATTGTCCATGTTTGAGTGCACCAAATAGGGAAAAATCATTTCCTGACAGGGATTGAATACTAATTACAGTGTACCTATTGAAGGGACAATATAGTTGGACACAAAGATGAACAACACAAGGAATGAGGTCATACCCATATTTAAAGTTGTCAAAGCAGGTCAAATCATTTACTAAAGGAAATCTTTCACCAAATCTTAGATTGTAAAGTATTTTTGGCATTTGTTTTTTCTGTTTGGTTCAATGAGAGCCATCACATTGTAAGGAGAGGGAAATCTTTCACCAAATCTTAGATTGTAAAGTATTTTTGGCATTTGTTTTTTCTGTTTGGTTCAATGAGAGCCATCACATTGTAAGGAGAGGAAACTATCCCAAGTGGCAACATGAATTCTACACTTAACATCAACATCAAAAAAAAATTGTACCTAGTGAGCCCGAACTTGTCCCATTAATAGAGGTTTTAATGGATGAGTTTTCGTTTTTTTTTTATAGAATTTAGAAAATTTACAAAGAACTTTTACATAGCAGTAACTATCCTGAAGTTTCAAAGAGGTTTCCTACATTCTCACCATAAAAATTCAAAGAGGTTTTTTAGGGTTTCACCATAAAAATTCGAATAGGTTTTCTACAATTTCACTATTTCTAGGAATCTAAAGAAGTCCCAAAATCATAAAGTTACATACATTTCTATTACAAAGAAGAATCATCCATCCAAATCATTTCGAAAGAAGTTTTAGAAATTGCGAAGCATGATCCCAAGACAAGGATCCCCACCCTAGAACATTTCAATTTTGATCAACATAACAGCTCATTTACCCAAACAATCCACAACAATATTTCACTCTCTTGAAATATGAGTAAAAAAGATGGAATCAAAATTATGTGATAAGTGAAAAATTTGGTGTAAAATGGATGAGTTAATATGAAAACTAAAGATACATACTTATGGTTTGGATTTGTTTTTTTATTAATTTTATTTACTTTTTATTGAAAAGTGGAAATGTATCTTTAGGTAGTTTTTTAATGTGAAAATGTAATTTTAGTTTTGTTGTTTATATTTTTATTTTTATTTTTGGATTAGGTATGAGTTCCTTATTTTATAAATTGGATTAGGTATGAATTGGCTATTTTATAAATTGGATGTGAAAATGCAATTATTTTAGTTTTCTTGTTTATATTTTTATTTTTACTTTTGGATTAGGTATGAGTTGTTATTTTAAACTTTTGATTAGGTATGAGTTGGTTATTTTATTAGTTGGATGTGAAAATGTAATTACTTTAGTTTTATTGTTTATATTTTAAATTTTATTTTTGGATTAGGTATGAGTTGGTTATTTTATAAATTAGTTGTACATAGAAGTTATATAAGATAAAAAGGTGAAAAATGTAAGGTGTAGATTCATTTATGATAGTTTAAGTGCATGTCTATTGTCTTGTATAAGAGTTATTTTAGGTAATTATCAACTATAAAAGGAATAGTATTGTAAAGAAGGGGGAACCCTTCTGACTCCACGAAAGAGTCCTAAGGAACAGGCTCCCCTAAACTACCTCAGGTTTGCTAAGCAGATCAAAAAGGACAAGGTGCTTAGGCAGAAAATGAAGGGCAAATAGCTTGTTGCTTTCCTTATGCTAAAATCGAATGTTCATAGGGTCAAAAGAGTCGATTTCCAAGGTTCGACCTACTACCCAGACAACTCACTGTTTGAGGATGGCAACGTGAATATCGGATTCCAACACAGGGTGTTGACGTATCAGGGACACGTTAGCATCCTAATGCAAGAGCATCCAAATCCACAAGCAATCATGCATCGCCCAAAAATATTTTTAGTTTAATTTTTCAATTTTGGTGGTTTCAAGCATCTCTTGGCATCAAGAAGTATCTTATGCCTTTTTCAAGGAAAACAGAGCTTCCAAGCAAAAATTACATCAAAAGTCACTTTCTAGCATCCAACTGCACACTTCTAAAGCATCAACTTGATCAAATCATTTTGGCATGATAGTATAGATTTTGTGGCAATTAAATCATTGGGTTTTATTACTTTATGCTTCATTTTTCCATTGCATTAAAACAAGTTGGGGCATTTGAATTTGAAAATGGAAAAAAAATTATTTGGGAGCCCAAAAAGGTGTTTAATCACACTAATTTTCACTTTGTTGGAGGCATCTTTTCATAACAAAAATTGAAGAAAAATGAAAAAAGAAAAGAAAATAACAAAATTTAAAGAGATTAGGAGGAAGGAGAGAAGTCGTGAAGGGAGAAGAGAGTGTGGAAGATTAAGGGGTAGCATTCCAATCTTAGAGGCTATTAAAAACAATAAAAAAATAGTCATTTTAGATTAGCAAAAGAGGCCTGCAAATAGGGCAACGTTGAAGTTAGAGAGGAGTGAATGGCAGAAGAAGAAAGAGAGATAGTGATCAACCATGAGTGAATGGTGATTGTGAAAATTTTGATTTGTAAGGTAGAAGTTTTGTATCTAGTTTGGAAAAATTGAATAAAAATCAACGTGTGTTTGTTTGCATATTTTGCACTTTATGTGTATTTGTAAGTTTGTGTTGTTAGTAGAGAGCCTCTTCATCAAATGGTACCAGAGCTAGTGGTCTTAAGCGTGTGGACAAAGCGCTGAATGTGAGACAATCTACACTAGGACCTATGGGTGAAGAGTGAAGTGGTGAGTGTTGTTTGAGGAGCTTGAAAAGATTGTTGCAGGTGTGCAAAGAGTCTTGAACAATTGAGATTTGAAGACATTAAGGTGGTTGCAAGTTAAGAGTGCATGGAAAGTGTTTGATGAAATGTTGAAGAAGGAGAGTATGAGTTTTTCCTTGGGTAAGGCTTTAAAAAATTGTTTTATTGAGAGGAGAGAAAGAATTTTAGAGGAAAAGAATTGGGCTATTTGGAATAAGTGTGCAAAAGTATCAAGAAGGTTAGATGTTTTGGAGGAAAGTATTATAAAAGGAAAGAGGAAAGAAAAAGAAAAGAATATGGAAAAAAGTGAGTCACAAATTTTCTTAATTTTATTTTATGTGCAAGAAAGAAAGATGAATATGAAGATGAAGAGAAAGAAGAAGGTGAGAAAATTGCAGCAAAAGTATGTCTTGTTCAAGACATAAAAGACATGAAACTACAATAAAGGTGGAGGATGGAAAAATAGTTCAGTATCCTTTGAAGGATGAGAAGGTAGAAGAAGGAAATAATGAGATCATAGTTGAGCATGAAGAGCAAAAAGTTGCAACAAATGGTGTGGAAGAAGATTTTGTAGTAGGGGAAGAAGAGGTAACATTTAAATTTTTTAAATTCTATGATAAAGATTTCTATGTCAATGAAAAATATGAGAAAATAAAAGAGTGCGATGAGGTGAAAGTAGAAGAAAAGATGGATGAAAAGATAGTGGTGGAGGTGAAAGAGGGTGAAGAGGAAGTGAGGATAGAACTATATTTTTTCATGAGTTCACTAGTGCTAATTAATATACAGGGAAATATTTGTATGATGTTGCAGAGGATAGTGTAGATGCATGTTGGTGGAGGTGGCTAGAATATGGTGGGTTGGATCCCATAATATTAGAGAAGAGTGAGAGTTGCAATTGGTCGAGGAGTTCAAATTATGGTGGAGCGGATTCCATGTTGAGAAAGAGGAGTGCATAGTAGAGTTGTTGGAAGAGGATGAAGGTTGTTCTGGTTAGATGCTAGAAAAGAAGGAAGAAAAAAATCAATAGGGTGCCTATGAAAGAATTGGAGTATGTTGTAGATAGTTTACTATTTGAAAGGGTGTTTCAAACAATCAACTCCATTTTGTGAGCCATGCTCACAAACTTCTTACCCAGTGTGTCTAATGCAAGGGCATCTGAATCCAAAGGTGATCCTGCATCGCCCAAAAATATTTTTAGATTAATTTTTCAATTTTTGGATTATTTTAGTGGTTTCAAGCATCTCTTAGCATTAAGAAATATCTTGTAAGTTTTCAAGAAAAACAAAGCTCCCAAGCAAAAATTAAATCAAAGAGCGCTCACTTTCAACATCTGACTACTACACTATAGAAAGCATCAACGATCAAAATCATTTTGGCATATTGATAATATAGATTTTTAAGCAATTAAATCATTCGGTTTCATTACTTCATGCTTTGCATCTTTCCATTGCATAAAAAAAAGTTAAATTTAAATTTGAGAAAATGGAAAAAAAATATTTTGGAGCCAAAAAAGGTGTTTAATTACACTAATTTTCACTTTGTTGGAGGCATCTTTTCATAGCAAAAATTGAAGAAAAATGAAAAAAGAAAATAAAATAAAAAAGGAAAAATTAAAGAAACTAGGAGGAAGGAGAGAAGTCATGAAGGGAGAAGAGAGTGTGGAATATTAAGGGGTAGTAGTCCAATCTTGAAGGTTGTTAAAAACAATGAAAAATAGTCATTTTAGATCAGCAAAAGAGGCCTACAAATGGGGCAGCATTGAAAGAATGACAGAAGAAGAAAGAGAGATAGTGAGTATTCATGAGTGAGTGGTGATTGTGCAGATTTTGATTTGTAAGGTATAAGTTTTTTTATCTAGTTTGGAAAAATTGAATAAAAATCAACATGCATTGTTTGCATATTTTTTCCTCGTGTATTTGTAAGTTGTGTTGTGTAGAGAGTCTCTTCATCATGTTTGTGTACAAAATTTACTGTTGCCAATTCACGGTGCACCATTATGCTTGAATATTGAAATTCAACAATCTGTTGAAACATTGGAACTAATTCCAGGCTGTGGGTATCCTATAAGGAATTAGACCTCTAGATTCTAGGCTGTTTCCTATTTAATTTTCTATTTAATAACTGAGTGATTTGCTGGAAAAGGGAGAAAGACTAAATCTAAATTCTGAACTATGAAACTTAAATATGGTGATGCACTGAAGAATTCAATATGCAGACTTAACTCACAAAATGATTGCTCACTATTTTCATTCACACAACTAGATCTAAAAGCTTAAACACTTGAATGTTTTAAACATAGGCTTTTAAAGAAACAATCATAGAAGGAAAATATGATTCCCACAACTAGACTGTTCGATTATTGATTAGCACAATGTTTAACCAGTGGATTTAAACTTGGATGCATACAAAAATTCATTAAGGAGACATAAATATTTAAAGGTTTCATAAACTGCAAACACAATAATCACTTCAATCAATCCTACATGACAATGATGCTTGAAAACTTGAAGGCGAATTCTAAAAAGGATGGTAATGAAGAAGGTCTCTACAAAAACACTAATAATTAACTTGTAAAAACATGCTCTGTAAGTCTGCTCATATGAGAGATAAAGCTTGGTAGGCTATCTCTTCGAGTTGTTGATCGTACTCTTGCTGCCTCTTGAACTCTTCTATCTATTTTGTGATGTCTGACAGTATTTCCTTCATGTTATTCATCTTACTTTTCATATAATCAACCTCTTTGAGCTGATTCTAGACATATGAATATTGATCTGAAGGCTGAGTAGGGGTGGGTGGGAGGTAAGCATGTTGAGCATGTTGATATGTTGTTGTTGTATGGCTGTTTGGGATAAAACCAAGAACGTGATTGGCCTGATATGGCTGATAGGGTGATTGGTTGAAAGGATTTTCATGAAATGGAAGTGGGTATACATGCTTACTATAAAAATCTATCATCTTTTACTCATATAAATGTTGGAAATCAGATTATTAAGCTTGAATTTGAAACATACCAGCACTAAACTTGTTGAAACTAGTGGATTTGCTCGGAGTCACCAGGTATAAATATATACCTCTGAAAGGTGAAAATATGTTGTTGTATATACCAGGACAACAACTTGAGCTCTTGAATTCTTTCTCTAAAGCATGCTTCAGAGTCCCACCGGGCATGCCAAAAATTGTTGTCAATCAGATTGCACCCGAATGCTTGAATATTGAAATTTAGCAATCTATTGAAACATTGGAACTAATTCTAGGTTATGGGTATCCTATAAGGAATTAGACATTCAAATTCTAGGCTAGTTCCTATTTAATTTTCTAGTTAATAACTGAGTGAATTTTTGGAAAAGGGAGAAAGACTAAATCTAAATTCTCAAACTATGAAACTTAACTATGGTGATGCACCAAAGAATTCAATATGTAGAATCAACTCACAAAATGATTACTCACCATTTTCATTCGCACAACTAGATCTAAAAGCTTAAACACTTGAATGTTTTAAGCATAGGCTTTTAAAGAAACAATCATAGAATGAAAATATGATTCCCACAACTAGACTATTCAATTATTGATTAGCACAATGTTTAACCACTGGATTTAAACTTGGATGCATAAAAAATTCATTAAGGAGATAGAAATATTTAAAGGTTTCATAAAACTACACAAACCACAATAACCATACGATCAATCCTACATGACAAAGATGCTTGAAAAGCTTGAAGGAATTGAATTCTAAAAAGTGGCAATGAAAGGAGTCTTTCTACAAAAATACCACTAATTGACACGTAAACACATCACCGTATTAAAGCGTAAAATAAATGTTGAGTTACAAGATGATTCCACTGCGAGTGCAAAGGAGAAAAAATAAGAACTCCATTGAAAAAGATAAACTTTTTCAATATATACAATGAATGCACTTCAAAGTGCATGAATAAGCCACTGAAAGTGATCTGAAAGTGAAAAGATGACAACTCCAAAGTGAAATCCGAGCACAAGTAAAAATCCCTAAAAATGTGGTTCCAATTCATGCGAAAATGAGGGAACTCAATCTCGAACTGGCAGTCATAAAGCATGTAATTGATCTACAACTCGAACTGAACTGAAACCCCTAAAAAGGTGGGCTAAAGCATGCAAAACTGCCTCGTTCTTACCAACTCGCCCATGCACATTTTAAAGTCCATTTTTCTCATGATAAATCTCCAGTTAACAATCTGATGTATAATTGAAGTAAAATGTGATTTAGCTTTACAAAATATCTTTATTTGCATTTGACAAAGATGAATTAATTAAATGATTTATAATGTATCATCTAATTAATTCATTTACATTAAATTATGCAAATAAAATATTAAGGATAAAGCTAAATGTGAAAATACATCTCTTCGCTTCATGATCTTCAAGCTCCATATATCACACTTAGTATGTATTTCATACTTTTCACTAAATAATCACCATTTGACCACACTTGCATAAATTTGTCAATAATTTAAAGGTTTTTCCATAAAGCACCAATCTTCATTGCTTGATAAGGCCGACCACTTGATAGGCACATTTGATAATGATTATGTCAAAAATCAAACCCCATTTTGACTTAGGGCGAATGGAAAAAGAGCCATCAAACCCTAAAAACATTATCATTACTTTGCATTTGACAAAGAGAAGATTCGAGAAGAAAAATTGGCCGCCATGCTACTTGGTAGGGTTTCAGCTTGAACTCATCATGAAATGATCTGAATCTGCATTTTTTAACACTTCCTAAGCTGAATCTTGTTGAACTTCATGAGGTCAGTTCATTTTTAATTATTTTGACTCCATTACGTAGCATTTCATGAAGCTTTAAAGGCGCGACTGTGCACAATACTGAACATTCCTTATGATATATTCTATTACTTCCTTTTTTTTTTATTTGTTGATTCTACAATCTCTGGAAAGTTGGAGAAATTTGTTGGCATCAAATTGAACAATGAGAAAATTGGCCCAGAATTACCCAGAAGTTGTTAACAGCATCTGATATTCCCTTTAAGCAGTTGAATCTCTCATCTTATGGTGCTTCCAGCCCTATTTTCCTCATACGCCTCCTTCTAGGGTTCCAAAAGTGGCCACCACCCAGGATACTAGCAAAATGTGAGTCATTTTTCTCTTTAAATAAACACGTTTTCCTATGTATGTTGTGGCTACATCAATGTGATGCCCTATACTGTTGTATTCAGCAAGGAACAAGCTCACCTAGGGTTTCTCCTTAGTAAAATTCCTTTAATAAATAATATGTGACTGATTACAAAGTCGTTCTTGCTCAACTATCACGTTTTTTCCACTAATTCGCCCAGATTTCTTTCAAACATGAATTTGTAGGAGTCTCTTGCTTAGAAATAGTGTGCCTAAGGTTTGTATATTGAGAGATGCCTTCACTTGCATAATATTCTCTCCAAATTCGGCTAAATGAAGCAATAAAAACCTCAGTAAACTAAAATCACGAAAATCTAATCCTTGTCTTGCTTTACTTGCTCAAGCTCGATGGTTATCTTTATTGTATTCTTGCACAACTATATGTTAGTCATGGCGACCTTCATTTACTTCATTATCATTTCATCTGCTTGCAAAAGACTATGGATTTGGAAGCCTAAGACATTGAAATCTCGAGGCCATGATTGTATTCTTTTTCTAAAACTACCTCCTTCTCTATTAATTTGTATTGTTCTCATGGTGATTATCACTTGATAAAATATAAAAATTGAAAGCTAGTTGTAGCCTTAAACACATATTGCTGAATATTGT
Organism: Sequoia sempervirens; assembly: GCA_007258455.2. Classification (NCBI taxonomy): domain Eukaryota; kingdom Viridiplantae; phylum Streptophyta; class Pinopsida; order Cupressales; family Cupressaceae; genus Sequoia; species Sequoia sempervirens. Next base: position 560,516,908 of record VDFB02105785.1, read on the forward strand.
TGTTCATAATTGTTGCTCATGATAATTGCTGCTGATTTTCTTTCATGCAAAACTACTTCTTTGTATCTTTGCAAATAAGAACTACCATTGAAAAATAGATGCTCCATTCATTGCTAATGTTGATCAACTCATACCTCACTGTTTTCTCACAGGCACTTATAATAGTGTATACCTGTTTGATTAAAGATAATGCTTCATTTTGCATAATGAGATTCCACCACACTTTACATATCCTCTGCTAGCTTCAAGATTGGTAATAGCTAGAACTATCATTTGCTAATTAAAATTAGCTGTAAATATTGCTAAATCTAAATTTCTCTTAACCTTGTCAGTAGCAGTTGAAATTTTATCTTTTCAGATTCATGATCTTTCTGATATTCTCATTTGATACTTGAAACAAACATGCCTGTTTGATGAATTTGTACCTTCCAAACCTCTTAAATGCTGATTAAGGCAAAAAATTGTTGTTTTCTGTTAAAGAGCCTATAGAGAATTGGATTATTGCAAATCTATTTCCTTGATTAAATAATTCTCATATATGATGTGAATGAGAAGTGTCCTTATGATATGTCGGGCTCTACCCTTGTGGGAGCCCGTTTTACTCCACATATTTGATGAAATGATCTTGAACATGATGAATCTGTCCTTGCACATTGAAACAAACATGTTAGCAAAATAAAAGAAGCTGAAAGCTTCCATTGAGTTATGTTTTTCCTCTTGATTTTTTGTAATCATCTGATGGATGCCCGATCAATTGTATTCTATATTTCTGTTGGTAGTGTAGGTATATGATAGGATTTGATTCGCATTGCTCTAACAACATTTCCCTCAACTCGCAGGTACATTGGAGCTGGAACTAGAGCTGAAACTAGAAATGGAGCTGAAATTGGAACTGGTGTCACAACATTCCTCAACTTGTCAACGATTCATCATTCCAGGCAATGACGAATCACTTTCTACCCTATGCTTACTCTATTTTCAGTTGTATATTTTACTTTTTCTCATGCACCCTTTATTTGATTATAAAAATCAAAATAAGTTACTCCCACGGCTTGTGTGGGATTCAACATTTTTCAAGATGAATAAAAAGCATTACTATGCAAGTTTTTCCTCAATTTTCTATTTTAAATGCTTGCACAATAAAACTATGATTTAGATGTAAAATGATCTTCTATGATGATCAATGAATACTTCAATCAGATCAATGAAAATTTCAATACCTGTAAATGATGATTTCATTCAGCTCTACCTGTTTGAGCTCAAAGTGAAAAATAGGTAGCAGGATAAAAAAAAGCAAAAACCATAGGAAATCTACTAACTACCTAACTATGTGATGTTTAAACTTTGATAGAGAATAAAAAGGATAGAAACAATGAATATGACAAAATAAGGATAAGGAATAAACTATTGCAAAAATGACAAGGGTGAGAAAACATGTCGTTTCACCCACAAGTTGACTCTTCAAATAGCTCCACTTGAAAAGAACCACCTACACACACGAATATGGAAAAATGTTGGGGTTGTTTTAGAGGATTTCCTCAGTCGGTCCCCCGCTTTGGTGTTCCCACCTCCATAGACGACCAGATAGCCACAAAGTGTAGAAAGTGATAGAGAAATGGAAAGAAAATAGGGAAAAGATAAAAATATGCTATTTAGTAAACAAAATGATGTAAAGAATGAGCAATAATAAACAATATCACCTTTGCAACTACAAGCACTCAAGGAAAATAATGGAAGGAAGAAGCTTGAAAGTCTCCAATGGTGGTGTTGTTGCAACAATAACATGATATAGGAATCGAAACCAATAGCTTGCAGCCAAGGAGTAGTGTGAAGGTTGTAGAATGAGCTTAGAAAGTGAGAATGAGTGAGAATTGAGCAAGAGAGAGTGGAGAGAGTGAAGACATGTGAAAGAATGTGAGTTGATGGATTTGAAATAGCAAAAAGGAGACAAAAGATTCATTTTTGTTGGTCAAGGAAGCAGGATACGTTACACTTCACGACTAATGGAGAAGTGTAATTCCAAGCTATGGATTCCAAAGGCGGGAATTTTGGCAGGATGACAGTGTAACACACAGATGTTTGCATGACGTGTGCACATTCCCAAAAGAGATTTGTCAACACGACATAAAAGATCGCGGCTAGGTGTAATGGCTTGGTGTGAGAAATGAAATTGCATCGTGGGTTTGCATTTTCTAGGTAGGGGAAATTAAATAGGAATTTTCCTAAGGTGTAAATTCATGCCATTACATTTTGCACCCACTTTAGTGAGCATATGTGTCAATGTGAATGTGAGGTAAAGTAGAAAGAGATTAAAGAGAATATACCTTAATCATCGAGGGATGCAAAGGCGTACCGAACTATCAGATCTAAGTAGCATTACAAAGAGTGATTAGAGCTTTGAAATTATCCTCTGCTTTGTAATTTATTGGAAACATTGTTGAACAATTGTGCAAAAGCCTAAAGTATCAGATCTAAGTAGCATTACAAAGGGTGATTAGAGATTTGAAATTATCCACATATTCTAGGAAAGTACCTGAATCTAGTAGTGAAGATAACATATGGCTAATATGTTCACACGATCCAGGAAAGTACCTCTTTGAGTAACAATGGTCCCCATCACAACAAGTTGTGGAAAAAGGTGTAGAAAGTTGTTAGCAACTTGACATTCTGTGAACCTTTTCTTGAGAAGGTACCTTCTTTAAAGATCTGATAGAGGTATCTCTTGAAATCTAGTGCATTTGACTCTAGCAACAACTACTACATTGGTTTTGGTTAAAATGCTGCAATCAAGATTCATCTGTCCAAGCTGAAGTTGTTTTTGTAAAATTTGTAGAGTCCAACAAGGAAAAAAAGTAATGGCACAAGAGATCTAAATTGGAAACTGGATGCAAACCAATATTAGTTGGAAGATTAATCTCGAGAACATATCTTCAACTCTCTTACTAATTGCAAATAGGCCACACTAATAAGATTAGGTTTCCAATAAGGTTGCAAGACTATTTCCTTCTGCAAATGAAGCTCTACTGTGTGGCACTTACCTCAAAGGTGTGTGGTGCTCGATGTTGATCACAATACTGTTTGCATTTGACATTAGGTTTGAAGAGAGGTGGAGACATTTTCTGCAGCTCCATATAAGATTAAATGAAAAAATCTTTGAAGATTAAGTATCTTATTATATACCCAATAAATTTAATGATGATAATTGGTCAAAATTTCGTCAATGTTTTGTTTAAATTTCATAGAATAATTCACGAGGGTTCACTTGTCTACCAGTCGGCAGTCACATGTAAATATAAATGATTACAGTCAAACCCTTAATGGCATACACATAAATGATTTTTAAAAATGCCAAAATGCACTCAAACACCGTCGAACCCAACAAAATTCCACTGTTAAACAAGCAATCTTGCAGGTGAAGAGAGGTGGAGACGTTTTATGCAGCTCCATATAAGATTAAATGAAAAAATCTTTGAAGATTAAGTATCTTATTATATACCCAATAAATTTCATGATGATACTTGGTCAAAATTCCGTCAATGTCCTGTTTAAATCACATTACATGTGATTACTTCATAGAATAATGTCAAAAAAAGGCATAGCAGTCAAAAAGTCGATGATGTAGATAGAATAATTCACGAGGGTTCATTTTTCTACCAGTCGGCAGTCACATGTAAATATAAATGATTACAGTCAAACCCTTCATGCCATACATAGAAATGATTTTTAAAGACGCCAAAATGCACTCAAACACCGTCGAACCCAACAAAATTCCACTGTTAAACAAGCAATCTTGCAGGTGAAGAGAGGTGGAGACGTTACCTACAGCCGAAGGTCGTCGCCATGGTCGTAGAGCCAAAGTCGGTGGTGGGAGAGAGGATGCAGCGATGAAAATTTTGGAAACAAACCACGTGAGATGAAGACTTTAGGGCTTAAAGGTTCCCAGCAACCCACGGTTAAGTTAACACGTACGCGTGGTTTGATGAAGGATTAAGGGGTACGTGATTAACTCATATGCATGGTTTGATGAAGGAATATGGGGCATGTGGAGAACATTTTCATGTGATGAGGTTGATGGTAAAGGGACCACCTCCTAACAGACCCACGTGATATTTTTATGGGGCTCGCATACAAACGTAACTTGAAATAGGTGGAATGATAATTGGTAATAGGCAGTTTTTTAATTTTTTTTTGGATTTGTAATGAATGGGTATAGGGGAAATAGTGAAGATGTAGGGGAGAGAGGTAAAAAAACCCCCTTTTTGACCACCTTTCACTTTACAACTTCCACAAGATGTGTTTGAAATACCCAGAAGCTAAATTTTTCTTTTTAAGTCCTAGCTCAATATGAAGAAGCCCAAAAAAAAAAGAAATGGGACCTATGTTACTCTGCATAGAATCTTGAAGTAAAGCCTTGATGGCTACTAGTACATTTCTACCTAATCAGCAACATCTTACTTGACAAAGAAACACTCACAATACAAAAGTTCTCACCAAGTGCGACCCTTTCCAAGGCACTCTAGCATCAACACTTGATAGACATGTTGCAAATTTAAAACTATAGAAGGTTGAACTATTTTTCCTTCCAGAAAGATCTCCCTTCTTATTCTTTATCAATAATTATTCACTATTTTTTTTATGCTTTTTTATATCAGACTCTCCTAAATTCCCCATTTATTCTACTTTGTCATACTCATGCACTACACAATTATAAATTATGAAGCTTGATATTTGACATATTCTAAATGGTTGAGGTTGTGCTCCTACCAATTGTGATCAAATAGGATCTATTGTCTCTACCTCTCCAAGTGATGGAGACTAGGAACCTCCTTATTTCAACATTTTTTGTCTACTATGATATTTTAGGTAGACAATATTTTTTAGGTGGCCCTTAACCCATTTTTTTCTTGTATCATAATCAAAGGTGCTTTATCTTTTATAGGGTTGTAATTTATAGATTCATATCCTTGAATAGGAACCCATAGGGTTCTTAGGATGACTTCCTTAAGCCTTGTGTAGGCATTGAAGGTCACAAACACTAATTGGATACAACCAACTCACACACATATAGGGACAAATTAATAAGAAAATGTTCCACTTTTAGTATTGCTACCAACACTTTCAAACTGCCTATTCACAATCTTAGTTTACCCTTGTCCAAGGGATGGGTCATGGAAGCAACAACACATCACTAGCTTTTTTATTTATTACGAGAGGTTCATTGGTTATGGATGCTAAGAAAGGTTCTAGAATGTGTTTTTGGCTTGCTTTGATTATTATTAAGCTCAATGCTTCCTTGAGATAACCTTTCCATATAAGATTAATTTTTCTTAGTTTTTATGGTTTGAAGTTCACCTCTTCGGGTTTATCCTCATGTTATGTTAGCATTTCTTTAGTTCATAATTTCTTGATCTTTTCATAGCCTTGGGAAAGCTCAAAGATGTAGCCTTTGACAAGACAAGGAATCTCACTTAAGGAAAATTTCAAATGGTGGACCTCAAGTTTGTGGATTTAGAGGTCATAAATAGAGAGAATTTGTTGCATTTGTATGAAAAAAATTCTAACATAGATTTTCCAAAATATTTTGTTTGGATCTATTTTTGGATCTATTCATATATATCCATAGAAACATTATGATTGGATCAATTCATATATATCCATAGAACAAGTAATATGGTAAATGCATACATATATAGAGGATATCAAGCTTAGAGAGTAAATCAAAACATGGGTTCAAATTCCTTATGTTAAGTTTTTGTTTGTATATTCACCTAGGTGCGGTTCATATTTTGGTTTAGTCAATTTCAATCTTGTTGGTCCATTTCAATGTACATAAATCCATCTGGGTCTCTCTTAGATTTGGTTTTTAACAACCTTTATTTTGGTGGGCACCTTCCACTATAAATAAGTCAATTTTCCTATTGTTTAGATTTGGGTTTATCCAACCTCATCTTGTTTGGTATCTTTCAATCTATAGAAAACCATTTGGGCATTGCTTATATTTTAATTTTTAATTAATTCCCAAACTTTTTGGGTGTCCTTTATAGTATCACAATTTTTGTGGGTGTTCTCTACATTGTCTTTTTACCTATCCCATGCCTTATTTGGTGTCTTTCATGCTATATAGAAATTAATCTGTTTCTATCCATATTTGGTGTTATTTTAGTGCCAAATCCAATCCCATATTTTTCCCGTGCTCTTTTGGAAAATTTCCTAACCAAAATCTCATCCCTTTGAAATCTTGTATTTTTGTTATAGAAATCCATCTGGGTTGTCGCCATTTTTTCATTTGATTCTTATCCTTTGATTCATTTGTTATAATTGTTGCCAAAAAATTATATCCATGGCTCTCCATATTGGGTCCCTTGGAGGCATTTAAACTTCCAATAAGTCATTAACCTCTGAAATGCACATGTTGGAAGTACACTGCCAAATGTGAAATGGTCGGCTTGGAGACTTGTTTGTTGCATTTACGAAATTCCTCTATCCTTTATGCTTCGATGGATGTTCATACCCTATTCCAAATCTCCAATTTTTGGCATAGGCTGGAAGTATGCTGCCAAATGTGATGATGAAGATAAGTTTCTAAAGCTTTTAAGAAAAACCATTTTGAGCATATCTTGCAATCATTACATCCCATGAAACAACCTCTCCAAATCTCCAATTTTGGCACAGGTTGGAAGTACAATACCAAATGTGATGAGGAAGATAAGTTTCTAATTTTTTTTAAAAAAATCCATCTTGTGCATATCCTACAATCATTTCATTTCATGATTTTTTTTAAAAAAGATTCTAAAAAAAATTGTAACATGATCCTATAGTAATGGAACCTAATCATCTTCCTTATTTCCTCATTTAGAGGTTTTGTTTCAGTCATGTTTGGATCCCTATAAAAAGGATGCATAGTTGATTTAAAGGTATCACTTCTCCATTGAGACCTTTGTTACTCAAACAACATCATTTGTAAAATAGCCTACCAATTGACCTCATGTTTTGCAGAATGTTTGCAAAAAAATAGACCAATTTTTTTTCCCTAATTGATCGTCCATAGCTCTTCGGTATATATCCATTGCAAACCAAGGTGCGATTACTAGTAATAAATTATTACATTTAAAAGGGCCTTGTCAGCTCCATAATGAGATATAGTATATCAATACAGAATTAAGAAGATTGAATGTGATGAGGCCACGCAAGGCCCATTCAACATTATCCTGAAATCACAACTTCCACATATGTGAGATTGAGATATAAATGTTCTTTCAACATTAGAAAAAAAAAAAAAAAAAAAAATCATACGACGAAAATCGATGATTAAAATCATTTCACGATATTGAAACACCTCCGGCGTAATAAAAGATGGTCCTTAAAAAGTAGAGTTCGCAACCAGAACTTGGAAGACCCAACACGCGGTCATAAAAGACGCCTCTATGTACTTTTATTACGAAGAACTATTGTCCATGTGTTGATAGAACAAACCACGGGAAAAGTCAACTTCCTATACTCCTTTGATATTAATTTGTTCAACAGACGTCCTTCTGTAATGAAAGGAATGCGACGAGGCAATTGCGAGGAAAGATCTTTTCACATTCATGCGAAAGAGAATGCTGATTTCATTGCAACTTCAGTGAATCCGAGTCCTCTAACGTTTGCCGCGTCAATTTCTTATATAAGGACACTTCTGTTGACATTGCAAAGAGAAGAAATCACAGCAAAGAAGCATTGTAAGGACAAGGCGCTAAGGATTACACAGCACTAAGCTTCGAATTGGAAAGATGTTGATCGTTCTGTAAATGGCGTCGGTGATTGCAAGGTCTATGCATGTGGAATTGCCACAGATCTGTATTGACTCCTTAGATGATGTACTCGAGGAATGTCTCTTAGACTTGGGATTATTTCCCGCAGACAGAAAATTCTGTGTTGATGTACTTTTGGACATTTGGGTTTATGTTCGAAAGCTACAAAGGCGTGATGCTTTTGCCGTCTTATCAGAACTGGCGAGCAGAAATCTGTTAAATTTATCTGGCAATCCAAGGTAATTGTCTATTAGATTTCTTTTATTAATGTTTTTCAACACTAAGCTGACATGCTTGCACTTAACAGAGGAAGTACAACAATCCCATATGGAAACGCTTCAGAGCTATACTTTTCCCAGCGTGATGAAATGAGAGATTTGGCCTTGTCTCTGGGACCCAATGACAATATACTCCACCGCAAGGGGTTGTTCGTACTATGGAAAAACAGTAGTTTGCTGGGAAAATGCGAGTTACTCGGAGATAGAGCATTTGATACTCAAATTCTCTTCATTCTCACCGGTGAGTTATTCAGTGACTTCTTTGTAATGCTAAACATTATTTTTAATGTCGATTCTTGATGTCCAATTATAGAAAAGAATTGAATCAGAATTTTAAAAATGATTTTCTGAATAGAATAAGGTTTACATCACTTTTCTAAGTAACTTGGCTGCCATCTGCATGAATTTCACTATATAACTAGTAGTCATTATTAGTGCACAATTTTCTAACTGGATTTACTTTGTAATTCATATATGCAGGCCCTATGGAGGAAAATAACTGGTATGATATGAATTCCCCTGAAACCGAAGCTCTGTTGCTACTCTTCACTTCGACAGAATACTTTCTTCCCCCATTTCTAAAATCCATGAAAAAGCTAAAGTTTCTGATGATATCCAATAGCGGTACAAACAAGGCAACAGTGCAAGGTCTAGATGTCTTATCTTCACTCACTCAACTGAAGAGCATCCGCTTGCAGAGACTGATTTCACCCCTTGATGGAAAACAGGGGATTGAAGCACTGAAGAACTTAGAAAAGCTATCTTTGAGCTTATATGAAGGATTTGAAAATATATCCACATTCACCAAGCTACAAGACTTTAACCTGGACCACAGCAATAATTTGGAGGAGTTAGCCCTCGGTATTTGCAATATACCCTCCACTCTGTCCTGCTCTATTACCAATTGTCATCTGCTTATAAATTTACCATATGATTTTGGAAATATGAGCTATCTAAGGATGTTAAGGTTATCGGCATTACCTGGCTTGAAAGAACTTCCAGCATCAATTGGGAATCTTGTGAACTTGGAATACTTAGATATTTCAGCATGCGAGGGCTTGAAAGAACTTCCAGAGGGAATAGCTCAACTCAAGAAATTGAAAGAGTTTGACATGAGAGAGTGTTTTAGTTTGAGGAGGTTGCCTGAAAGTGTTCTTGGATTAAGCTCTCTCAAACATGTTATCTGCAATGAGATTATCGGGAACCAGTGGTTGCAAGCTAAAGCTTCTTCTATCTCTGATCTTAGAGTTGAAATTGTGGAAGCAGAATTCATTTTTCTCACACTAACCTTATAGTGTGTATTGGTCATGCGTAATCAGGTTGTGGCTAGTTACCGGTCCATATTAGCAATATACCCTTCACTCTGTCCTGCTTAAAATTTTACCATATGATTTTGGAAATATGAGCTATCTTAAGGTTATCGGCATTACCTGGCCTGAAAAAGCTTCCAGCATCAATCGGAAAACAAGAACAGTTGGAATATCTAGACATTTCACTATGCGGGGGCTTGAAAGAACTTCCAAAGGAAATAGGACAAGTAAATAAATTGAGGGAGCTTGATATGAGAGTGTTCGTTTCAGACGACATTACCGTCAACTGTTTGTGAACTATGTTCCCTGAAGCTTGTTAGCTATGATGAGACGATTGGGAAGTAGTGGTTGCGGGCTAATGTTATATCCCAAGCAATATTACCTATTTGCTATTATCTGGTTTTAATTGCTATTATCTGGTTTGGTTAACATGATGGAATAAATGAATCATGTGTTTTATGGATTTCTATATGAATATGTTTTATTAATTTTTATATGAATATGTTTCATGAATCTTGTATGGAAATATCAGAAATGAATTATCTTATTTTATTTGACTATTATAATAATTATGGGAATGTGTTTGTGTACTCTTTCTCTTTGGTTGGTCATATTTCTAATATTGTTCAAGTAAGGATCCCTAAGAAGGTGGACGATATTGACAAATGGTCTCTTTCCCTTTCGGTTTCTTCAAAAAATTTACTAATGGATTTTGAAGGGGTAATCTAGGGGCAGTTAGGATTGTAGGAATAGATCAAAATACTTAAGGTTTGGTGCATTTATTTTTCACTATTCATATGGGAAACTTTAATAATAATCATATGGAAGCTCACATTATTCTTGTTATCTTGGTTAAAGTTGTTGAATTGGGATGCAAAAATGTTATTTGTGCGTTGGATTCTATGGTTTTGGTGGCTATTTTGAACAAAGAAATATCTAATATAGGTTTCTTGTGGTTGAATTCAAATTATGAGAAGATCTTATGAACTTGGTTTTTTATTTTGATTCAATTTCTCTCCTCCATATTCTTTGGTAATGGAATAGGGTTGCTGATTGTATGGAAAAATGAGCTTCTAAAAATGTTGGTAAGTGGAATTTGTCTAAGTAGGGTTCTCTACCCTCGCACAAATCCAAGATTCTTCTTCAATTGATTGAATATGAGCAGGGTTAAGCTCTCATTTTCAAATTCTAGTGCTAGTCATATGCATCTTGCCTAGTTTACTGATTGTTATATTAGGAGGAGTTTGTAGTTTCTATTGAAACTCCTTTGGATTTTCCTTAACACTTTATTGATAGCTATTGCTATTTGAAAATCTGTAATATTACATTAGAATGTAAACTCTCTTTTAACTGATATACCTTTATTTTTTGCTCTTCAAAAAATATTGTTTCCATCTTTTTTAGTATGAATACATGGTTCCTAATTCCAAAAATTGAAGATTTATTGGATTTTTTTTTTGAATTACTTTTTGAGTACCATATATGGAAAAAACATGTGGGCAAAGATACTATTATAGTATTAGAAAATGATAAGTTAAAAGAATTGTTCAATTCACTATACAACATAATGGAACAAAAAAAAATGCATCCCTTCTTATATTTACACTTACAATGCTTGGGATTGATGTTTATCCAAAAGCCTAAAAATAGAAAAGTGAGAGTGTATCCTCTCGCCACAACAATGGCAACTAATAAAGTTAGCTAGTTTGGTTTGTGATGATAATGTAAATGTCTCTTGTTCTTACAATATTTTTATATAGTGGCCCTTCAAATAGTAGTTTAAGTACCTTTAATTAAGTATCTTAGCATGCACTAACATATCTAATAAAATCTAAACAGGAGCATCATTATAGAAATATACCTCCAATTTTAGAATCATTCAAGAGAGCTAATAATAAAGTAGTTTTCTCCTGCCCCACATGCATTGCAACCAACAATTGATATCTCGCTTTGGAACAACAGTCCCCTCCCTCAAGTATCCAACACATTTGTCCAATCCCACATAAAATTAAGATATTCCAAAAACATCACATGTAGAATTGTTTGTCATTTTAGAACTATTGATAAAATGAATCAAAATCATTTGTTAAGCTTTTTACAAATGTTTAATTTCTTCTCTAATTTGGAATTGGATAGCGCTTATTCTTATGTTGCTTCACCTTACGAAAAATGTTTTTCTTTGCAACCTTTACTTGTATAGAGAGGATATTTGTGTATATCCTTGATAAAGGATTAATTCCTATAGCCATGGTCATTTCTCAACTCTTCCTTTGCCACAAAGGGGATGGACTCCTTGATAGTATGATAAGAATAATGGGTCTTTTAGTTGGCTAAACTTTGTCCACTAATTTTGACATTAATACCATCATGTTGGTTTTACATGTTAAAGGTACTATTGCTTCTTACAATTGAGGCCTCTCAAAATTAATTATCTCTTAATCTTCACTCATATAAGATCTTTGAGTGGGTTAATCTCTATCTTCCAAATGACATCCTTGCTTCTCCCATTAATACAATATCTATGCTTAATCGTGATAAATCTTTAAAAAAATGAATTTTACTCTTTTTGAACAAGATTCTATTTTTAATAATAAAAAATATTATTTATTAACGTGTATGGTTAAAAATTAATAAAAAAGTACAATCATTAACAACTAATATTCATAGTGGGGTTGTTTTTATCCCCTAAGTTTTTAACAATAAGATTAATATTTATTAATATGTATGATTAAAAATGAAATTGTCTATCATTGAAATAAGCCTTTACATAACCACAGAATTCGATGATGAATAGAAACAGTTAATATTTAACCACTGATCATTCGGCCCTTAAGAGAAAGGATGACAATATTTATTTAGTTATTGCCAAAAAAATAGGAGAGAAAACAAAACCAAAGACTAGCGCCCGTGAGAGGAATTTTGCATATCCTAAGAGAATTAGGAAGCAGAAGAACAAGATCAAACGTATATTCAAGACGCAGACCTGCAAAACAGTTGAAATGCTCACTTGAATTATTAATCAACGATATTACATAATTATAGATACAAATATCTCAACTTTCTATAAATGTGCTAAGGATTTTGACAGATAATTGTAACTAATTGATGACAAACTGGAGACTATTGACAGCCAACTGAAAATCAAATTCAGTTATGAGACATACTTAATCATGGCCGCGCAACTGAATCAGGGCGTCGACTTATATGCCTTCTTCTTTTGTCGGCAGCATCGATTGTCTGGAATGTCACCGCCGCAGCTCGGTTTTGATGTACACCGTGACTCTATCTTATCCACGCTTGCGATGAACTTAGCACGGTAATTCTTATTCACAATATGGGCATCGAGATTGTGCCTGCCAGAGACATTGACAATACAAATAACGAAAAGGAAGATGATAGTCAATTTCTTAAGCATTGAGTTGTCCATTATATTCTCAACACATATGAGGATTTTCTCTTAGAATCACGTTAAATGGTTAAATGGTTCTTTTTATAGAACTAGTAGATGCATCTTGAAGCTTTCGCGTTAGTTTCCATGAAATCTGTAATGAAAGCGAAAGGAAGACACGGGGATTTAGTCATAGAATTGCAGATTACTTTGCGTATACACTGAGAATGCCAATTCCTCTTAACATTTGTTGTGTTTTTATTAAAAGGAAGACGCGTATGATATCCATGCAAAGACAAGAAATCACATAGAAGAAACATTTTACGAAGCTGCTTAGCACTACGCGACAGTAAGCTTTAAATTGGGAAGAAATTACTGTTTGTGAGAAGTTTAACAAGTGGCTTCGGTTGATTTTATGGATGATTCGACATGCTGTTATGATAATGTTCTAGGAAAATCTCAATTTTACGTGGGGCTGGAGAACTGTGTTGGGGATTCCCAAGCGCTTTCGTTCCACAGCAAGGTGTCGGTCGTTGTTGTTCATTGTATCGGAGGTGGCGGGAAGACGACTCTCGCATGGCTAGGTTTAAACAGCGCACTAAACAATGACTGGTTAAGTAGCTGCAAATTATATTGTTTATATATCTATACTAGCAATTGCACCTTGGTGTGCAATGGGTACGCGAAGAGGTGTGGAAGTAAATTAGGGAAAAAATGATTTATTTTTCAGTATATAATTTGTAAGGGAGAGGGGTCTATAGTGGGTCACTCTAATTTTGTGTTTCTCAAATTTCTATCTGAAAATTTCAAATCATTTCCAAATTTGTAAAGCAGCTTATTTGGCAAGACTCCTGCTTATAAAAATTGGTTTCAAGACCACATCATCAAATGTGATGCCACATCAGCCTGCTTTTTGTCAAGGTATCCAAAAAGGCCCAAAAAAAGGTGAGACCAATAGTGGGCCACTAAGTCATGTATTCTTGGTGCACTAATGTGGCATCACATGATTTGTCAGTTTGTGTACTTTATAGATAAAAGTGTTTTGCAATTAGATATTAAGTGTAGGTTTATTGGATATTAAGTCTACCTACTATGGGACCCAATCAGGCCTACTTTTATATGGGAGCCATTGGACCCTGCCCACTATGGACCCCTTTCCCTTAATCTATGAGGTGAATTGGTAGGTCATTTAGTAAATGCTTTTGTTTATTATTATTATTATTAGTATTATATTACTATATATTTGTATTATGTGATAATATTATTATTATTATTATTTTATGTATTTAGTATTATATTATTTAATTGTAATTAATATATCAAGTTCAAATTATGTTATGTGATAATTATTATATTATTAACGATTAGGTTAGGTATTAGATTATATTATATTTATATTTATATTTGTTGTTTATTTTAAATTATATTATATAATGTAATTATAAAGTATTTTGTAATATATAATTATTTTAACTTATATTATATTTATTAGAATTAGGAAGATCTAGGAGATAGAAGACAAGCACATGAATAGTGCATAAGATTGTATCTAGCTTAGTATAAACAATAGGCTCAAACACTTATTATAAAGAATGAGGATGAGTAAACTCATGCCAAAAGAATAGGCAATTGCATGCCATGGTTTGAGGAGAGGACTCCTCATCCTGCAGTGGTGTGAGTTGCTCTTCTCTATGCAAGGGAGAGGTGTTCAGAAAGATTGGACACCTCTCAAGACAACTCAACATCCTTGACACCTCATAGGAAATGAGTCAAGGTTCAACTCACACACTTAAGTAGGCTTAAGTTAGCCTAACTAGACTAGAATACACTTACAATATTTATATTATATAATTTTTTTTAATCGATAAAAGTGGAATTTTTTGCCCAGATTAAGAGATGCCACAAATAGGGGACCTCCAAAAATATCACCCCTAATAGCCCATGCAAAAGGTTCCAATTAGACTATAATATTATATTAAATACATATTTATTATATTATAATTATTATTATTATATTATTATATGTTGGACGTGTTTTGTTTGGGAAAAGAACTTAGAAGCAATACCTTCAAGCAAAAATAGGAAAAATAACAAAGAGAAATGTTTCAAAAGATATTGACAAGTTCTCCAAATTAGCTAGAAGAATTTATTTCATTATGCTTGTGCACTTGATTCTATTAAATGTTGTAAAATTTGGTTAGATTTGAAAAAATTCATCCATGATGTAAGTATTGATGTTATCGATGAAGTTTATCAACATTCAGGATTATATATTGCAATTTTATGTCATAACCATAAATTTGTGGATCTTCTTTTGAAGAAGGGAGCTAATTCTTTTCTTTTAAATAGGCATTCAATGATTAGAATGGTCATGGGGCGAAGGGTGTGTCAGCAAGCTAGACCAAATCATAACCAAATTGTTTGAAAGAATAATTTAAAATGTATATCTACATTGAATAAATTGTAGTGGAAAAAACAACCTAGGCATTATATATGGTATGAATGTGTTTGAACATGCACTCAACACTACAAGACTACAAAGTTACAAACACTTTGTGAATGTTCACGTATAGAGAAATTTTTTGAATTAGTTATTTTCATCTGACAGACAATTCTTGTCAAATCATGAATGTAGATAGTGTCAACAAGTCTTATATACTGGCAATTGCAATCCAATGTGCTTTAAGCATATCCATCAAGACTCTTAGGTTAGGGAATTCTCAATTAAGTAGAATAGGACATGAGAGTCTTGGTAAGTCTAATATGCTAATAATTGGATCCTAGGGTGAAATGAGAATATCTATAGGGACTCTCTATGTTAGACAACTCTCAAGTAGTAAAACATGACATAAATTGAGAATTTATTGGTGTATTGGCTTATGCATAACTTGGTCAATAAGGTTCAAAATAATCAGTATCTCGTCACTTTAAAGATTACTGGTAAAGATGTTATTTTATTTTCTAGAGTATTTATACATTTGGTCATATAGAATTATCCACTTTATTGGAATGCTAGAGTAATTATTATAAGAGATTATGTTAGTTTTTCTAATGTCCTGAAACTAAACTTGGCCACTCTCTAATAAAATCTCTTTTTAGAAGCTTTAGAATGATTTAGTCTGAATATTGTTTAAAACTATGTTGTGTTATGTAACTTTGAAATATATTAACATCTGTTCATGAATAAACTTATGAGTTCAATATGGTTTTGTTTCCAGATTGGGAAACTTAAACAACCAAAGCCCCCAGCCTAAATAGTGCTAAAAAGAACAACAATCAACTCAAAGTAAAACTCCTTAGGTTGAATTATGAGCAACATCAAAATCACTATGAAATTTGGAAACCCTATTGAGAATCTAGGCACAAGCGTTAGCATCTAGAATGTTCAAACTCTAATATCATTCAACCCTGATTGACTATAACTCCACTTAATTAGTGCTAAAGCATGAGTAAGTTGTAAATGCTGAAATATGATTTGTTTAGTGAATGGAGACCTTCCCAATACACAACATCATTTCTACCATTGTACAAGAACTTGTCTCCATGACTTATAGGATCTTTTCTTCCTCTTCCATGTGAAGCAATCAATGACCACAACACTTTAGAAATAAATTTCACATGCAGGAAAAAGACTGACACAAACCAAATAGAGATATTTTCATGAAAATAATATGAACAATAAGAGGACAACAAAGTAATCCTTATAGGAAGAAGGGGTCATACATGTGGGAATAACATGGTAAATCATTAAAATTCAAGGCCTTTCTCTTTAATTAGGATTACAAAAAGGTCATCCCACTTGTTATCTCAGTTGTTGGATATAAGACTAATTAACTCTTGTTCATCCTAGATTTGCATGCAGATCAGTGGATTTTATCCTCTCCCTAAAAATGTGAACAAACAAAATCATCAACCACGTTGCAAGGATCAAGGCCATCATCAATGAAAATTTGAAATATGTTTAGTGAGAAGCTTTGAGATGCCATTCTTTTTTAGCTAGGGTAGAAATCACAAAAAGGAGTGAAAAAAATAATAGAGGTCTAAAATGCAAATAATAAATTGAAATAATAAACCTTAATAATGAAACAGATGGGAATATGAAATCAAAGACTGAGTTTTCCAAATCTTAGAGAACAATCAACAAATAACCTACAATACGAAACCCTAGGATGCAAAAACAAAACAAAACTTAATTGAATGTTAATGCATAAGAATCCTAGGATGCAAGATGCAATTGTAATCAGAAAGATAATGTGTTCAAAATGTAGGTTCAACAAAATGAACCATCAATTTTAAAGGTTCTATTGACTTCTCTTACACTCTTAGGGTTTTTCACCTAAAAGGAGAGAGATAGAACACAAAAATTGAAGTGGTTCGCTCAAATAAAGGAATGTATGGAATTATTACTAAATGAAATGATCTAAATGTGACTAAGTTATGAAATTGATTGATTATGAATGCAAAACTAATGAAATATGCAATTTTTGAAAACATGGTGAGGTATGCAAAAATAAACTAAAAACATGACCTAGAGAAAACAAAATTGAAAGAAGTTTAACAAAGTGCACCTAGAAATTGAATGCTAATCCTAGAAGGTTCTGGAAATTGGCTAAAATCACTGTAAATCACCAATGGAACTCATTCACCACTGATGGTGAATTAGTCCTCCTACTGGTAAAAACACCCAAAACTACTTTTTGACTGTCGAGAAATAGATTCTAACAAAATCAACCTTTTTTTAGCCTTTAGGTGGGACTCATTCGCCACCGATGGTGAATCAATCCTCCTCCAAAAATCTATAAATTCAAAGATCAATCTTGTAGGTCCAGATCTACACTTGTCTTCTTGTTAGGTTAATGGAGTCAAATCTACATAAAATAGGCTATTGGTTGTCTCCAAGCTTGAATTAGGTTTTAGTTGACTTCAAAAACTTTTTTGACTTATTAACCACCTTTCAACACCTATTTTCTTGACAAATCTACATATAAAGTCTACAAACACACATGCAAAAGGGGAAAAATGGTTAAGGGTTAGAGTATAGGAATTTTCCTTAGTGAAATCCCAATTTGGTAATCAAAACCTTAATAAAGAAATGAGATGAAATGAGAAAGGAATGATGAATAAAAAACATGCAAATTTCCTAAACTCACCAAAAACCTTGTAGAAATCTAAAGATATGTCAATGGCTACTACAAGATACTTGACAATTGCTTGATTGAATGATGTTTTGATGGGTTCAATGCAAGAATGCTAATTGATGGTGTAAGAGAAAATGAGATGAATGGGGGTTGAAAGTGAAGGAAAAACACTTATTTATACACACTTATGCCCTAATAACCCAATAATACCTCATCACAGGGTGACATAAGGTCTTTTTGAATAAAACTTGAAAGAAATTTTAAATTATTTTGAATTTGGAGCCAAGAGGGACTCATTTTCCACCCATGGTGAATAGGTCCCACCTCAGTCTTATAAGTGGGTGTCAAGAATTAAGTTGCATTTAATGCTATTTTTTGGGTTTGCACTCAAAAATACATTTAAATAAGTCCTATAAGTGCATAAAGGGGCAAAATAAAGCATAAGAAAGGTGTAAATAGTGATGAAAAGCCTAGAAAAGCATGAAATCTTGTTACAATACTTTACAATACTTTAAAATAGGACTTGATAAGGGGTAGAAAGGTTATTTTTAGATGAATTATAATGAGAAGAGTCTAGAAGAGTGTAGAAATGTGTTACAACACTTCATAACACCTTCAGAAGACATCATAATTTGAATATTTAGAACCTAATGTGAATGCATAAGCCACATTGCAACATTAAATCAAAGAAAGATAGATCAAGCATCATAAGAGAAAGACCTAAATAATCATGAAAATGTCAATGATCCATTTTTCTATGGTACAAGACAAATGACCTCATCTTCCTATTAGGCATAGCCATAATATCAAACCATCTATTTCTATGGAACTCTTTGATATTTCTCTTGTGAAAATTTATATGTATCTAGATACATGTTAATAGGGAAGATGCATTCACTTATTGCAACTTACACATGAAGATCAAATTAGTGATTATAAGGTTAGGAAGTTGAAACTCCTTAAATAAGGTGCTGATAAGATTGATAATGGCTAGAGTGATCATATTTTAGATAAATTAATGGCTCTCTATTTCATATTTAACATATTATTTTGAATTTTTTAGACATTAACTCTATCACAAATTAACTAAGGTAGTTTTTCTCTTTTCTTAAATGATCAAACATTTTTAATATTTTTTCTTATTGTTTCCTTTGCTAGAGTTATGTAGGTTAGGTCTACTAGTCTACATGATTCAATAATATTAAATTTTATTAATATTTTGAGAGATAACATGTAATATATATTCAAATATTTATGCATGTTAGGTCGCTAGGTTGTACATGATGTAAGAAAAATATATAGGGGTTAATTATATGGCTTATAAAATAATTCACCTATTTAATTACATGTGTAATCAATTGTTAATATTTTATAAAAGAGATATTTATACATACAAGAATAGTATGATATTGTAAGATGTATTTTACTAATAAATAATTAAGATTTTATTGCACAATAAGTGTGGCTAGGGAATGTAACCTAGTCTATTATTTTAAATCTTTAATTTTCCTATTAAAGTATCTAGGAATACCACAATTTTACTTATAAAGAAACAATTTTAAATGAGTGGGTTTCTCTTAATATTTTTTTAATAATTTTCTATAGTAACATGATGAGTCTAGCCTTGTTATTATGAATAAAAACATGTCACTAGGTTTGGGTATCAAGTTTTCTCTCTAGGGTTGTAACATTTAATTTGAATCACAAAATTCATTATTGATAGGCTAGTAGTATTTGCTAACTAAAATAGAAATTCTTTTGACCCATATTTCTAAGATATAGCATAAAAAATGAGATATCTAAATCTTTTAGATGCCAACACATATATATAGTGATGGTGAAAGAGGTCATCCTCTTCAAATAAAAAGATTGAAGAAAATAAATTTATTATATTGGATACCATTAACATTAAGGAAACTAGAACCATTACTGGATAACACCCTAACTAATATGATAAAGTTGGATAAAAGGAAATTTTAATGAAGCATGGTGAGAATGAAGGACCATCTAATTCTAGCATAACCTTTCTCAAAGTAAAATTTGAGAAACACCACTTATTAATTGAATTTCCTAATATGTTCCATAACCTAACATATAATAATAATTTTTTCCAAGAATTTTTTTTCAATATTTCAAACACAAAGTACAAGAGCCTTTATAATTAACTTCTATAAAAATTTGAAAAGAGTGGTTAGTTTCTAATTATATAATAATATGTGGATAACCAATGGGAGAATATGTCAAACACAAAGTACAAGAGCCTTTATAATTAACTTCTATAAAATTTTGAAAAGAGTGGTTAGTTTCTAATTATATATTAATTCAAGAGACTATTAGTAATAGATATACTTTAATATTATATGTATTCATGATAGACTACAGAGATATTAAATAAAAAGCTTCAACATAAACCTTATTTGAATCATGGCCAAAAACATCAAAGAAAATTTTGTAGAATTCATAGGGAAGGTCATCACAACTAGATGCCTTTTTATTAATTGTGTTAGAAACATTAAAATGAAGGTCTTGTTTAGAAAGGAATTTTAACAAGACACTAACTAAATTGATGAGAGGTTATAATGGATTGCATCTAAGCATTGTTTGAAAGTTACCTCATGTGATTGAGAAGATTCTTAAGGTTTGAGTACATGCTATAGTGTCAAAAAAGAGCCTTTAAAATTTTTAAAAGATCATAAATGTTCTTATCTATTTCTTTTATAGATCTTATATAATGATCTAAGTTGTCTACCTAGAAGGGTTAAAATAAATCATTTGAATTTCTTGATTGTCAAACTTCAATAATTAATTCTAGGATTGATATGAGCTCCTCTAGGCATGTACACATCCACAACATTCACTTGTTAGCATGGTTTGGCCACCTAAAGTTGTAAGGGTTTATGGAAGGGCATTAGGTTTAGCTAACTAAAGAACTAATTGAGCTACAATAACATGGTCAAATAGGATATGTCATGGATTATAGCTAATCACTAGCAATAGATCCCCAAAAAATGAGTAACACAAATTATGGCATTAGACCACCATGAATGAACAAGATGATAAACCACTAGATCTTTAACACATAAAGTAGGGTTTAACACCATGAATGAACAAGATGATAAAACACTAGATCTTTTTCTTATTAAAACATTCAATTATGAGAGCTAAAAGATGGAAATAATAACTAGAAATGATACCTAACTATTATAGCAACAAAAAGGCAGGCTTTAAGAAGTTAAAATGATTTATACCTTTCTGGAAAAGCATTGTTTTAGGGCCCACTGAGGACTCATTCGCCTTTAGTGACGAATGGGTCCCTATTAGGGCTTCCAAAAAGTTCCTTTTTGGTTTCATTCCTCTCAGTTTGTAACTCCAGATTCTAGATTTTCACTACTCCAACCCTACTAAGGACTCATTCGCCTTTAGTGGTGAATGGGTCATTTTAGGATTTTGAAAAACTAATTTTAGGATCATATACATTGATTTTTACACTATTGAAATCTTGGTTATCAAGTTCTAGAAGCTTGTAGTTAATTCTTTAGACCTCTTTCCATGATCTTGCACTTTGAATGATGAGTTTTGTAACTTTTCAACTTCAACAACTTTGCTCCAAATCTTGCTCAACTTGATCTTTAACCTATAAATCTTTAATAACACACTCAAGGGAAAGAAAAGCTTTTTTTTTAGTGAATAGGGGTTTTCCTCAATCAAACCCCTTGTAGGTATTTAAACCAAATGATGAAATGAAGGAAAAGAAGCATGAAAGTGCAATAATGTAAATGATATCACCTTGAAATATATCTTGTGAGTCAAATATGCAAACAATCATGGAGTGGCCATGAAGAATGTAGATCTTGGATGTAGGATGATGCTTGCAAATGGATCCCAAATGCATCATTAACTTCTTAGCTCAACACACATGAATGCATTAAACCGTTGACATTATTATAAGACCTTGAATTGCTATAATAATTACTTGAAATACTTTATGAATGCTCTAATCCTTGATCAATTGAATGCTTGAATTCTTGATAAATTTGCTAGCTTGTGTTAGGAGAAACAATGTGAATTAACCCCTTATTTATAATAAATCAGGAGATTAACCTTGAAATTCAAAGAACTAAGGCCAACACCAGATCTAGAAAGAAAGATAATTTAATTCTCACTAGAATAAAATTCAAAAATTAGGGTCTCATTAAGGGAGGACCCATTTTCCACCAAAGAAAAATGGGTCTTGGCTAAGTTTCCAAGACCAAGCTTCAAGGAAATGAAAGAAGGCCAAAAACCCACTCTAGATCAACAAAGAAAGGGGGATCTTATTAAGGGAGAACCCATTCAACACTAAAGGAGAATGGATCCTAGATCATCTTACCAAGATGAAATTTTTCCCGATGAAATAATTTGATATTTAATTTATCATTGTTGAGAAAGATCCTCAGGAGGTGTCAAAATTAAGGCCTAAAAAGGGGCTTAAAAAATCCAATGAATTAAGACCACCTAGATAAGTTTGAAAGTGATTTAAAACACTTTACAAAACCTAAAAAAGGTAAAAATAATGTACATTTTTATTTAGAAAGGGGCCCATTAGGCTTAATTAGGAAAATAAGTCCTAGAAAAGCGTGAAAGTGTGTTACAAAACTTAACAACACCTTTGTAAAGGACCAATTAAAGCATGATTAAGTTAAATAAAGACCTCCTAGAATAGTGTGAATGTGTACAAGATATTATAACACCACTCCAAGACACCATAAATTCAGCTTTAATGTCAATTATCAAGCAAGGAAGGGAAAATATACTTTTTTCATTACTACATTTTTCCCCCACTTTAGTGAGAGGATGACCTCATGTCAAACTCACACTAATTTAAAAATATAGGACACTTAAGTATCCAGAAATAACAAAGATACATGATTATACCATGTCAAAGGCTAGGAAAAATAAACAACAACAAAAGGATTGAAAGCACAACCAATTCAATACGATGTGAGGTGGCGGCTATTTGTCCATAACATACGTTGTTCACTTTGGCTCCACATAACTTCAAGTCATCCGTGTGGTAAGTTGTCCCTATAGAAATGAAAAATTAGCATTATGCATTCATCAAGTAAATCAGGCTTCAGGTGCATCCACTCATTCATTTAATCAGGTTCACCTTCATCCATTCATCAAGTAATCTCATTAATCTCCTAAGGTCATTTATTTAAAATCAAATAAACATTATCATCAACCTTTTTAATCAAATAAATCAATCATCCATCATAATTCATTTCCATCCTTTCTAATTTAAATAAATCAAATATTTATCTCAAAAAGGTCAAAACATCCTAATCATCATCCTAGCTAATTAATCTCGATTAAATGCTAATCTCACCCACTTGCATTCTCTATATTTGGACACTTGCACATGAAATTGCATTTAATTGATTTATCAAAATCTTTATTTTCAACTTGGCATAAAGGGAGAATATTCTCCAAGTTTGAATCTCCCCCCAAGTGGACATGTACACCCAACAAAGCATTTATGAGGCCTTACATGTCTCTTACATGTCCCCTTCAAAAGGTAAAACTCAACATTCATTGCACAAATTCAAATTCAAATTTTCCCTCTCATGGGAACTCTTCCCAAATCTTGCACATACATCAACCAATCACCACTTGACAAGTGTCCTTTCATTTGTCCAATCTTAGTCCCACATTGGTCTCTCTTCAACACTTAGCATTTTGAAAATCCTTAAATAGAAGCTTCAAATTTGAGAAAATCCTCCATCATCTACACAACTTGATGCAAGGTCATTCTCTTTGAGAACTTATCTTGTCCATTTATCATCTCCATATCCATAGCAATTTCATCACTAGCTTATCAATCAAGGATTGGGAAAGGGCTTCTTTCCATATAAGCACCAATCCACTATAAGATGCTAGTTTGATCATTAGAATGATGTTTTTCTATGTTTTGCTTGTTTCTTTGGCATCATTCTTGTGATTAGATGAATCTTATAGGGGATCTTTTGTTTTCTTTGGTTTACTAACCCTTAGTATTTGCTCAAATTTGAAGCTTCTATTTAAGGATTTTAAAAATGCTAAGTGTTGAAGAGAGACCAATGTGGGACTAAGATTGAACAAATGAAAGGACACTTGTCAAGTGGTGATTGGTTGATGTATGTGCAAGATTTGGGAAGAGTGCCCATGAGAGGGAAAATTTGAATTTGAATTTGTGCAATGAATGCTGAGTTTGAGCTTTGGAAGGGGACATGTAAGAGACATGTAAGGCCTCATAAATGCTCTATTGGGTGTACATGTCCACTTGGGGGGAGATTCAAACTTTGAGAATATTCTCCCTTTATGCCAAGTTGAAAATAAAGATTTTGATAAATCAATTAAATGCAATTTCATGTGTAAGTGGCCAAATCTAGAGAATGCAAGTGGGTGAGATTAACATTTAATCAGGATTAATTAGCTAGGATGATGATTAGGATGTTTTGACCTTTTTGAGATAAATATTTTATTTATTTAAATAAGAAAGGATGGAAATGCATTATGATGGATGATTGATTTATTTGATTAAAAAGGTTGATGATAATGTTTATTTGATTTTAAATAAATGACCTTAGGAGATTAATGAGATTACCTGATGAATGGATGAAGGTGAACCTGATTAAATGAATGAGTGGATGCACCTGAAGCCTGATTTACTTGATGAATGCATAATGCTAATTTTGCATGTCTACATTTTTCCCCTCTTTGAAGAAATGTACTTGTTGCGTTGGTTCAAAGAATAAACTTGTGATCAAAATTTAAAAAAAAATTGACTTTTTGGATGCCCCTGTGGAAAGTACATTGGTACATTGCCCCCTCGAGAGATTGAGCAAAAAGATTTGATTTGAGGGTCGATCTCGCGATAAAGAGGTTCAAAATGGATGGTTATGGATGATGATGCAAATGGGATGATTTTAAGATGCTTAGAATAACAAATCTATGATGATGATGCAAATGCAATGCATGTGAAGTGATCGATGTTTCCTATTATGTATGATATGAATGATATGTGGTATGCTGACAGTTTTTTGGATGCAAGATGGATGCATGATGGATGTAGGATGGATGCAGGATGGATGGATGCATGATGAACTATTCATGATGAGATGTTAATGCGGAAGTGAGATGATGACAAGAGGATCCAACAAGTCCATAATCTGAAGATACTTTATTAGAGATGATGATGATAGATGATGATGATGATTATGATGATAATGATGATTTGCTTATCAAGGATTAGGATTTTAAAATGGCTACTTACCTTATGTTTGATAACACATTTAGGAACGATGCATCAAGGTATAAAGAACCAAGATGGAATTGTACCTAGTGCGATGGACTTTGAATCAACAAACAGAAAGGAGTATCCTTGTTCACACTTGACATATGGAAACCTTGCTAGGACATACCTAACAAAGCAAGTATTCACCAAGTTATTTTACAAGAACGTCCAACAAGCATAGCAGACAAAAGGATAATGATCGTTGCCCCATTCCTATCTCTCTAAATCCTTCATTTGGATATCATCGAGAGGTCCTTGGAATGAGCGCAATAAGATAAATCAAAAGAAAAGATCAAGTACACAAACAAGTCAATGTTCTTCATATCTCTAGCCAAAGGGATGTGTTTTGATAGGATAAGGATCCAAAGTGATATCGAAAATGATGCCCATTGTCAGAACGTTATATCCTAGGACATGCATTGTATAGGATGATGATGGGTTAATAAGTTGATTGATAGGCTGTCAATATAATGTTGATTGATATGTCTGAAAATGATCAAGAGTTTGATTTTTCTTTTAATGGTTTGTTGTTTGATTTTGATTTTATGATTGAAGTTTTCCTTTGCTGACTACTATGATTGTTTATGTTTGTGTTTCCAAAGGATGAAGGTTGCGATCAATTTATTATGGATGATTGATTATTGCGGGTGCAAGCGAGATGAGACAGATGGATTTTTTCAAATATTTGGATTTTTTTTACGTTTTTGGAATGTTTTGAAGTTGTTTTTGAGTTTTTTTATTTTTTTCGGATGTTTTTGGATTTTGATGTTTTGGATGTTTTTGGATTTTGATGTTTTTATGAATGTTTTTGGATTTTGATGTTTTGGATGTTTTTGGATTTTGATGTTTTTTCTGAATGTTTTTGGATTTTGATGTCTTGGGGGCTAATAAAAGATGAGCCTTTCCTATGTTTAAGCTCAGAGACAACATAGTTTGGATTCCAATGTTTTTGACATTTTTTAAATTTTTATGAACATTTTTTTATTTTCTGATGTTTTGGATGTTTTTGGATTTTTCGCATGATTTTGACATTTTGGATATGGATATGTCTGATGATAGCAATGCTTTGTTCAGGGATTTTTTTTGAAAACCAAGCTAAGGTTGATTGATCAGATCGATGGATTGATGATGATGATAACATTGTTGAGGATACACAACAATGCAAGGATTTGATTGATCAAGATTGATGATGATAACATTGTTGAGGATGCACAACAATGCAAGGATTGATTGATCAGGATGGATGATGATAACATTGTTGAGGATGCACAACAATGGGAGGCTAGTGTTAAGCAACACAATGATTAGGATGGATATCCCAAGATGATGGATTGATTGGATTCGATTGATCATGATTGATGAAGCTTGATTTGGAACAAAATTTGTTTGAATGATTTGATGTGGCATTTGACATGCAACTTAGATGCAACTAATAGTGATTTCTTGGATTGATGAAAGATGAAAGATGAAGACTGATAAGGGATGTTTGTTTGTCAAAATATGCAATGGGATAGTGATTTGGATTTTTTTCTCATAGGTGTTTGACCAATTTGGTTTCACATTTTCCAATGTTTGGATCGCCACATAAGTTGGAGGATATAGATCAAGATTTATTCTTGAAGCGAGATCTAAATATCTACCCCCAGTGTCTAGCAATGTACCGAATGTGATGTGTGGATGCTTGGATAGGTTTACGGATGGATGGATATGGTAAGTACACCAAGGATTCCAAGGATTATCTTGCAATAAGATACAGTGTTCAGATAACAAAATTGGATAATGCTTCATGGCTCCGATAATGCTGCATAGGATAGGATCAATGAAGATGACCCATGTCAAGATGTTTACCATAAGCAACTATAAAGTGTGCCCCAAACTTAGTCAAGATCAAGATAATTTGGACTATGGATGTAGATGGATAAAAATGGATTAGATAAATGGCTTATGGATGAATGGATTTATTATGGATAAGATGGATGGAATGCTCGATTTATTATGGATGGGATGAGATGCTTTCTCCGGAAGTGGCACATGTAGGTGCTCAATTCTACACATGACGCCTGTTTGCCAAATTTTCATCATGGTCTTGCCCAAAGTGCCGCCAATGCGGTTTTCACTAGAGGACAATTTTTATCTTTACTATTTTCAATCATTTTTTTGATTTGTTTGGATTTTCATATTTTTTGATTTTTGATTTTATTTTTCTAAAAGATTTTTAAGCTCATGCTAAATCATGAGGTGTTGCCGATGTAGATGCCCCTGTCATAATGTGCCATTGATATCCTACTTGAAGAAGCTGCTTTGCTAAGATACGTGCACTTGAATGCAACTTTTTGGATTCTTGATCTGCTTTATTGATACCAGGGTTAACTTTGTCTTTGTGCGTACATTGTGATAGAGTGCCTTTAGAATCATTATGGTGGAAGGTCGTTGCCAATACATGGTCGATGTGAGAATTGGATATCATGTGTGGAGGTGTGGATGGAGTGTGTTTAGGGATAGGAGATGGATTTGTTGATAGTTTGGAATCTTTGACTCTCCAAACTTGGGAAGATGAGCGATGATGGGTGGATAAAAAAGTGCGCATGGAATTAGGACCAACTGCTTCATACACATTATGCGTCCCTTGAAAATCCTTCTTTTTCTTTTGTGGACATCTTTGTTGGATACTTTTCCCTCTTTTATTTTTTCCCATAGTTTCTTTGACTAATGGAGTTTGATAGGGATAATCTTTCTTTGTATGTTTTGGTATACATGCATATTTGATTTTTCCATTATGCTTATTAGTTTCCTTTGCTTTGATAACATTCTTTGTAGTTTGATTCAAATATTTCTTTTGATGTTGGTCACAATTCATGGATGGGGTGATGGGTGGATGAAGATTCATGACATGCTTGGTTGTAGTATTGACACTAGTTTCATCATAAGGATTCTTTGTGCTCCCTATGTTGACGTTTGCTTGAGATGAAGTTGCCCCTAGTATGGTGATAGTATCACCTTTATTCCTTGATTCTGCTTGTTTTGAGATATCTTTTTCAGTAAACATGCTTTGACAAATGACCACTGTAGATGACGTTTCAATTTGTTGCTCTGCTAACTCTAGATTATACTATTCTTTCTGATTTGCTTCCATGAGTGGATAATGTTCGATATCTTTATTCATGATGTACTTAGTCTAACTTTGGGACATATTTGATCTTGATGTTGAACACTCTGTTTGATTATAGGAATTAGTAATCTACTCTTTTTGTGTAACAAAATCTTGTTTTTGATGAAGATCATCTACGTGTCCATCCATAGAAAGCATCTCATAGGTAGATGGAGGAGTATGTGCTACATGGATATTATCATCTTGCATAGATAAGAGAGTATCCATTAGATTATTGTAGTATCTTGAAGATACAAATTATTGATCTTGAATGATTTCAGAGTTGCTTTCAACATGCTTTGGATCAATTTCTTGACATGGGTCAGTTTCAAAGGATGGATTGCTTAGAAATGGTTCTTGGATATCTTTATTAGGCATAGGAAGTAGCTCAATATCTTCTTGATCTTCAAGTGGACTTGGATCAGGTGTCAAGTTGAAGATTCCTTCAATATCAGAAATCATGAGGTCGAAGGATGTCAATATGTCTTGGAAAGGACCATTGCTAGACTTGGGTGAGAGATATTTATCATGCTTTAGAATAAATTCTTGAGATACTCCCTCTAACCCATTAGGTAATGTAGAGACATTTTCAACATGATTATTGGTCAATTCCTCATTGGATGAGGCAAAAGTATCTTTATTGATGGATTGATCTTGATCATTTTTTTCAACAATTGTGGTGGAGAGATTGACAATGTTATCATTGTCCCCAATAGCAATTATCTTTTGATCAACTAGGTCTTGGATGAGATTTTTTAGTCGAATACAACTTAATGTTGTGTGTCCCTTTATTTTGTGATAATCACAATGGTGCTCCTCATTGTACATTGGTGGTTTAACTAGGGGTTGTTGATAGTTCCCATAGATGGGGAGCTTGATGATACTTTCTTATACCAATTGTTGCAAGACTGATTCGATTGGTCTCCCAAGTGATGTGTATTGTCGCTTGTTTCTTTGCGAGATTTGCACTTTAAGTTGACCTTGTGGTGATTGATTTTGGATATGTGGTGATTGATATTCGACACATGGGGGTTGGATTTGTTGATGTGGTTGACTTTGATATCTAACTTCTTGACGTTGGAGATATTGTTGTGGTTGTGGACACAACTCAATGCTTTGATGACATGGATTAACCAATGGAAGATTGTATTGATTTTGGAATGAAGATATTTCTTGGCCCAATAGTTCAATTAGTTTGGCATGTGAAGCAAGTTGCTCTAGTGAAATTTGATCTTGATTTTGAATTTGACTCCATTGATTTGGATTTTGTTTAAGCGGATTTGGGATTCATACTTGTGGTGTTTGAATGGGATTATGGACAAACTAATTTTGGACATTGTCTTGACTTAGGATGATGATAGGTTGAAATTGACCATTGCTCATGTTTGGAATATTCATATGATTTGTAAATGTATCCATCCCAACGTTTGTCAAATTCATGTTTCAAAAACATGTACTTGGTACATTCTCATTTGGCATGTAAGGATTTGGTGGGATGACATTGTTTGTTTAAAGCCTCATGCTTTGATTGTTCAGTTGATAGATTTTTAGGTTTGGTTTTAGATTTATCATTGGGAAATGTGTTCCAATCTTTGATTTGGGCATACTCACACTTGTTGTTCTATTGACATTTGTCGAAGGTAATGGTCCCATGTATGGATTGTATAAGTGTGAGTTTTGATAATCAATCAAAATTGTAAGGCTTTGAAGATTCAAATGATTTGGATTACTCAAGATGTATGGATCAAGTTTGTATTCCATGTTCTCCTTGTGTTTTGACCTTGTTACAAAAGTGACCTCTAAGGTTCTTAGGAAAAATGATGAGATGGAGGATGAAATGTGTAAATGATATGAGTGATGAACGTTTAGGAACTTTGGATCAATGCTAGACTTAGGGTTTGATTTTGATTGGTTGATTTGGATGATGAACTTGTAAACCCTAAGATGTTGGATGTGATCTTAGGATGAACTTGTTCAAAGGATGGTTGATTTAATTAAATGTATAAGAAAGGATGCATTCCCACACACCTAATTAAACAAATGACTTTGATTTGATTTAAGGATGATTTACCCAAGTCTAGAATGATGTTTCCAAATTTCTAAAGTTGTTTGGTGGGATGGATTTTGATAAATGTTTGAGATGGATGAAGTGTTTGATTTGATCCTAAGAGACTTAGAGATACTTTGTTTACTAGGCCAAGGTATTGAAGAACACACTTTTCTCTAAGAGCAATCAAAAGACCAATATGACCAAAAGATATCAAGCACATGTGTGGGGTCCAATTTGTTACCTTTGCTTAATGGGTACTTTTTACCACAAACACACTTCCTGATTAGGTTTCAAACTGAATGTCCAATGTCACAGCTTCTTTTCGTCCCACAAAGTGCTATGTGGAAGTTCCAAGAAATTAGGACAAGGGTTGCCTAATGTTGACCTTTGTAAGAGCAAATTAAGATATAAACCCAATTACTTAAAAACCTCTAAGGACATAATGCCAATGGTAAGCAATAGGTCTTGGGCTTTGTCAAAGGTATTTTCTCTAACTAAGGGGTTTGAAATTCTGATGATGATGTTGAATGATGGTTTTCCAATGTTTTCAATAAACGCATTGTGTTTTCAAACAAGTAATGTAACATCCTAGCTCAATTGGTACGTTTTTCTTGGTGGGCTCGCCTCATGCCCTTCGTAGTAGAAGAGATGATTTTACATGCAACCAAGGAAAAAATTTAAAGGTATGTTAAGGATGAAGTCTTAACCTCTATATTCTAACCAAGATCGGACATGGCAAGTAACTTCTTGGAATCTAAGTTCCAATGCACCACTTTGATAAACTCGTTGGATGGACTGGATGGCAACTAAAAAAAAGGTTCCTAATGACACAACATCAGGGACATGGCAACTTGTAAGCATCCAACAAGCCATTAAAGGCTTTAATCAATCCTACTAGGGGCTCTTATACATTTTATGGTAGTACCCCATTCTGAAAGACACTGTATGGCTAAGGCCTACATACCATGAGGACTTGACAGTTTAGTCTTATCCATTTATATACCGACCTGAATGAAAAACCGGTTGGAGTCACCTTTGAGTTCTCCTTTCGGATGTGTCTCTTAGACATGCCCCTCTAAAGGTAAACAATAGCGATCAAGCATATCCGTAGTTCGATCGACCTTCATTTAGAAACAAAGGGAGAACACATGCGATATACCTAACTCACACTCGCACAAGATCTTGTTCAATTTTAATCCCAAATCGAAGTGTGGAGGTAATATTTTGTGCAACCTAATGTCATTAAAAAGAATTTTGATTCTCAAGATCACTGTAAAGTGCGAGAGAAGCGCATACGCCTTTTTAGATGAGATTATTTTGCATAAAAGATTACAAAACATGAAAAACACATGTTCATTTTAGCCTCAAAGCAATGATTTGATTCATTTTTTAGAGCACCAAATGAAGTGTGATAAATTTCCTTGTTCAATTTTAAACCAAAAGTAACATTTAGTCAATTTCTAAGGTTTATTTTAAGCCTCTTTGTTGCAAAAAATGAAACCTTCTTTTTAAGAATCCAAAAGAGGTGAGTTAGTTTGAAATAGAAAACTAAAGCATATAATGGAAGCCTTAAGCATTAAAAAATGCTTTTCAAATATTTGGTTTCTTCAACTTCACTTCTTGCTTGCTTTCACTCAATTGCAATGTTTGATTCCAGAATACTCATATCTGCTTGTCAAGTCAAAGTCCATCGCACTAGGTACAATGCCATCCTGGTTCTTTATACCTTGATGCATTGAACCTACGTGTGTTATCAAACATAAGGTAAGCAAACCTTTTAAAGTCCCAATCCTTGATAAGTGAATCATCATCATCATCATCATCATCATCATCATCTCTAATAAAGTCTCGTCAGATCATGGACTTGTTGGATCCCCTTGTCATCATCTCATTTCCACACTAACATCATCATCACCAATGCATCCTTCATGCATCCATCATGCATCAATCCTGCATCCACAAACCATCAACATCCTGCATATCATCTAACATGCATTTTCATCATCACAATATAGATCTATTAGTCTAAGCATCTGCATAAATCATTCATTGCATAGTCATAGCATATCACATCATCCATGTCATCCATCATCACATCATATTATCATTTAAGTTGTTTAGGATAATATAGATTTGTTATTCTAAGCATCTTAAAATCATCTCATTTGCATCATCATCCAGAACCATTCATTTTGAACCTCTTTATCAAGAGATCGACCCTCAAATTGAATCTTTTCACTCGATCTCTCGAGGGGGCAATGTACCAATGTACTTTCTGCTGGGGCATCTTTAAAATCATAATTTTTTTTATTTTGATCGCGGCAAGTTATTATTTGAACCAACGCAACAAGTACATTGCTTCAAAGAGGGGCAAAATTTAGACAGCTCAAATTAGCATTATGCATATTCTTCCGCTCTTTGAATTGATCAAACACAACAAATTCATTCATCAGGTAAATTGGGTCAATCCAAAGGTCTAATCAAATAATACCATTTCATCTCTCATAAATCATTCAACCTACATCTTGCATCATCCATTTAATTAAATAAATCAGGACTTTATTTAATTCAAATCCAAATCATACTTCATCCTTTTCTGAATTAAATAAATCAAGTATTTAAGTCCTAAAAGGTAAAATCAGCCTAATCATCATTAATTTAATCTAATCTTGATTAAATGCTAATCTTACCCACTTGCATTCTCTAGATATCTCCACTTGCACAAATAAATCAATTTATTAATTTATTAAAACTCTCATTTTCACTCAACATGGCCCTCAAATTTGAAAATCATGACAAGTTGATTTGTCCCTCCAACATAGCATTTATTGCTCTTTTTCTTGTCCCCCTCTCTAAATTTATTGCAAAATTTGAATTCAAATTCTCCCTCTCATGGGCACTCTTCCCAAATCTTGCACATACATCAACCACTCACATGATGACAAGTGTCCTTCTTTCATTGGTCCAATCTTAGTCCCACATTGGTCCCTCTTCAACACTTAGCATTTTGAAAATCCTTAAATAGAGGCTTCATCCTCAAGCAAATCCTCCATCATTTACACGACTTGATGCAAGGTCATTCTCTTTGAGAACTTATCTTGTCCATTTATCATCTCCATATCCATAACAATTTCATCACTAGCTTATCAATCAAGGATTGGGAAAGGGCTTCTTTCCATAGAAGCACCAGTCCACTATAAGATGCTAGTTTGATCATTAGAATGATGCCTTTCTATGTTTTGCTTGTTTCTTGGCATCATTCTTGTGATTAGATGAATCTTATAGGGGATCTTTTTTTTGCTTTGATTTACTAACAATACTAAGGGTTTTTGTTTTTGATCCAATGCAGATTTAGGGTCCTACAGTCCCAAACTATGTGTGTTTATGAATAATGTGAGTTCATAAGAAAATAATGTAGAACACACCAATGAATTAATATATTAGAGAATTAAAATGATGATCAAATCAAAACCACAAACTCCCCAATGGCATCTTATTGTCCTCTATCTCCAAGGATTCTTTCATAAGTCATTTTTTCTCTCAGATTTATTTGTGCATATGACTTTCCAAATGACAACCTGAAGAATGAGATGCTAGAAATGCAAGAAATACTTCCTACACTACATGATTGCTAAATTTGTTGTAGATTGATGTGCAAAGATTAATGATGATGTTATGATATTGATAATGAAATGATATGATGAAACTACATCAATTAGGATGCTACTAATGCAAGTGTCATGATTAATCTACTTGATTCTAAAATGAAAACACTTAAATGCTAATGCCAAGATGAAAATGCTCTCCAAAATTCTAGAGAGTTTAGTTATGCTCTCAACTCTCTATATGTTTTTGTTGTAAAAGAGGGTGCATTTATAGATTTTCCAAGGCATAAGCTTAGCTAGCAAGAGTTAACAACTTAGATTCAATCTGGAGTGGTGAATGGTTGAGGATGAAGAGGTTAGAGAGAATCAAGGAGTGTGTTCCCTTTAGTAGAACAAACTACCAAGTGTGAAAAAGAAACAAATGAAGATGAAGGCCAAGTGTCTCAAAATTTGTTAGAATTTGTTGAGGATAAATGACATTAAATATTGAAAATATTTAATTTCATGAGACACATGATGAGGTGGAATATGAGAGGTTAGTAGAAATGTGCTTAAATTCAAATTTAATGAGGACGTTAATTAAATAAAACAAACTAATTGAATTTTTTTATTCAATTAAGACATGAAGAAAATGATTTAAGATAGGAAGAATTAGGGAAAGTGAACTATATAAATATATTTTTTAATTTATTTATAAGTAGAATCTTGAATTAATTTAATCATTAATTAAATAACTTGTATTTAATTAATTTCCCCAAACCAAATTTAACTGTATACATTTTTCCAATCTTTGAAGTGATGTGTTTGTGACACATTGATTGAAAGACTTTTTTTTTATAATAATGCTAATAAAAATTTTGATATTTCCCAAATGTTGATTTTCAAGTGATGATGCATGTATGCCCCATCAAAAGATAAATCAATACATTTTGAATTTTTAGGATTTTTTTAAATTTTTTGAATTTTTGATGATTTTCTAATGATTTTAAAATTTTATGATGTTGAGATGATTTATCTCTTGATAAAGAAGAATGATCCTACCAATTGATTAAATGATGCCCTATTTGAAAAAATAAAAACAATCCCACTTAATTACCCTCCATTTACTCTATTAAAAGGTAAAACGATGAAAAAGTGAGCTCATTTGAATTCATTTGCAATTGAAGATTGAGTTGATTGAGCATTGGAGCAAGATGGTGATCCCATACCGCACTCACCAGTTTAAGTGAGTTCAACGACACCAACACCTTTCCATGTATCTTTGATACGTAACCTGAGAAACCTCTTTTTGAAACTTTGAATTTCTTTTCCTGAGTTTTTAATGTTTTTAAATTATGTTTTAGCATTTTAGCACATATGTGATCTGATATAGTGCATAGAGATAATGATGTAGCGCATAGGGATTTTTAGTGCATAGATGAAGTTTTTTAGCACATAAAGTAAATGTTTTTATGCATGGAGCTTTTTAGTGCATGTAGGTCATAAAATGGCGCAATTGGTATCTATTATAGCACATTTGGTATTTTGGCACATAGGGACCATGTTTTGGTGCATTGATAGAATTTTTTAGCACATCCATGATTTTAGTGCATAGAAGCACTATTTTAGCGCATTTACACCAAAATTGATGAATGTTGTTTTGCCTCCTTGTGTTTGATGTTGATAAGATAGGTGATGATTGATCTCATGATAGGTGAGAGTCAATGATTGGATAGATTATGATTGACCTCATGATATAGGTGAAAGTAAATGATAGATGCTCAATGAGATTTGATTGAAATCTCATTAGAGCTAATTATATTGATTGATAGGTTGATTGATAAAATGTTGATTTGTGATATGTCATTATTATAGGAGGATTTTAGAGTTATTCAATCTTTGGAGTGCTACCCAAAGACCTAGGACATGATTCCATGCCTAGTGTAGGAGAATATGGATATTATTACACGATGTGGTTTGTCTCCCTTGATTGATACGCCCCAATAAAGGATTAATAGGGGACTATTGACTGATTTTGCTAAGAGGTAGCATTGTGACCACAACACTTTCCATGCGGCCACTAGGGATATGATGGTTACTTCAGAGGATCTGTACCATATATTGAGTATTCCCATTATTGGAGAGTTGGTCATGTATGATCAAATAGAGTAGTGAGGTACCAATACATTGAAGAGGGATTTTCATGATGACAGGGATTAGTGGGTATGAGGTCCCATGGTAGGAAATGGTTGATTCGTATCATCCATTACCCTATGTTCTAGCTAGATTCATTGGAGGTTTCTTATGTCTTGACCATAGGTTGAAGGGACTATTAGTTGGCTGGGGTAGGATACTAGAGAGAATGATCACACAGGAGATCGGATATGCATGGCGTTCCTGCATGTTGACAAACTTATACCACAATTTGCATCAGGTGGTGTATCTTGGAGCTATGAGTCTATCATTTGGAGTGACACTACTATAGATTTATGCTTGGGGCCATATAGTTGTTACATGGCCTGTGGTAGATAGAGTTCGTCTAATTGGTCAGCCATATGTTTTTGGATACATGGGTCTGGCTGTCCAACATAAGTTGGAAAAATTGTAGTATTGGAAATGAGTTCTCGATGATTTGGAGACAGTTACATGGAGGCCACACTTGGATTGTGAGTAGTGGTTAGATGATGATATTGAGATGCCATATTTTTTTACTTTGAGGTATCTAATTGGTCAAACATGCTTTTTTATCAAGAGATATTTGCTTATGAGGGTGCTTTGTCAGTATGGTCAAGTCCAGGTTATGCCCCAAGGATCTACTTTATATGCTCAAAGATGACATGATATTCTAGAGTGGGGACCCACCCTATCTTATGATGCAGTATGTGAGGAGTACCTTGAATTGCAGCCATAGATATGGAATTACTGTCTAGAGATCGTAGATGCTTTGATGGAAAATGAGTATGCTCAGTATTTATTCACACATTCTTTTTCAAGGATATCCAATCCAGATGAGCTAGTCCCAGCATTGGATGATGATGAGAGAGCACCACCATGTGAGCCGAGATGGAGGAGAGATGGGGGAGATGGTGGGGATGGAGGAGATGATGGTGGAGATGGAGGAGATGGTGGAGATGGGAGAGATGATGGAGATGGAGGTGGCATACTGATACTGGATTTTAGAGTACCATAGAGGAGGAGATCTAGGTTCCTTCAGGACAGTAGTAGACAAGGCCATCACAGATTCAAATTTGTGTTCCTTCCTATTAGTAGCAGGTATAGGTTGACACCTTACAGGAACAAGTACAGGGTTTACAAGGACAATAGGCATAGGCGCAAGCGCAAATTTCCTCTCTGAAAACAAATAGAGATGAGGGTAGATAGAGATGAGATCATGCAGAGGCTTTGGATGAGATATTACAAAGAGTGTCTAACGGGAAAATTATAGGGGATATGATTAGAGAGGTTTGACATTCAGCCAAAGAGGTAGAGTACTATATATTACAATACTATGGGGTTGTTCCTACAGAGTAGCATGCCCTGAGTTATGCACAGTCTGTTAGTGCTAGATCAGGTCAGAGTCATTCTCGGACTACGAGCAGGGGTGTGACTGGGCCACCTCCTAGAGATCCATCAGGCAAGGATCTAGGAATAGATCCATCTGGTGGTGCAATAGTAGGCACAATGAGGCCTACATTGTCTGGAGGGATCATCTCATAGCTTTAGTGATCATATTAGATGTACTAAGACTTGATGTATACATTTACTTAGATATTTTATGATTTTCTTCCATGTTATTGATGTATATCTTCACATTTTGGGATATCATTGTACAGCTGACATGGATCATTTTGATATTATATGAGAGGCAGTGGATACTATTGATCTATATGTTGTCTATATGCTTTTATGATGAATGCATTTGATTTCCATTCTATATGCTAAGTGATGTTTATATGATTATGCCATGGGCATGTATGGATGCAATGATGATGCATGGATTATGATTCTATATGCTTTATGGATGATGCTTTATGTTATATGAGATGGATTTGATTAGGAAAATGACATGTGATACACTTTATTTTTTTGTATTTTTGTAATGCAAATACATGATCTAATGCATGGATGCATGTATGATATGATAATGATTATGCAACTACATCAAAATGATGTTTTTATTGTTAATGTCAAATGAACTCAATCCTTTAATGACAGAGATAGAATCATTTTGAAATTTTCTAGCCTTGGAAAATCTAAAATGTAGATGCTAAACTAATATGGATGCAATCTATCTTAACCATGCAAATATAAATATGCAATGTTTTCATTGTTTCAGCTGATTTTTTGTGCTTGGTATCATCATTGAGCTTTTAATATGTTGAAAGTTAGTACAAAAATTGATGGTATAATTAAACCACTATGACCTGAGTACAACTTCCATTGATTTTTGATATTGCAAGTTAACACAAGCATCTAGGAATAATTGAACCGAGAAGACCTAAGTATTTCTTGCGTAAAATAGAAAAGATTTAATCCTTTTCCTATGAAAATTTAGAATGTCATCAATGATACTTTGTAGAGAACGTTTGAGACAAATTTACATAGTAGTAATGATCAACTCACAAACAACAAACAAAGTAAAATCATACTCCATCCTAGCTTTTCTAGTCCATGACATCCTTGAGTTGCTCTAGAGAAATGATAACAAAAATCAAGATACAACAATTGAACATTCATGCTAAAATGATTAAACCATGCTTCGGAAGAATATCATCTAGTTAGATTTCTCTTGTCGATCTTGTTGTTGATTTTGATGGTTGGTTTTCTAAAAAATATGATTAATGTTCAATGTTGAGTTTCGTGGTGATTGTTATGTTTGCTATGTTTTCTAGCTTTTTTTTTTTTGTTTGTTAAGCTCAAAGTAGAATGCCCCAGTGAGTTCAGGGTTTTTCCCCCAGTGAGAAACCAACCATTTATTATGAATATGCACAATGATCACCAAGCTAGGATGAGACACGACCGCAATGCCCAGATATGTACATGAGGTTCGTAAGATGGAAAAGCATAATGATGATGAAAAATTGTACGACCGACACATGCTCCATTAGATGGAAAAGCTAATATATCACAAATAGCACTTGTTGTCAGGTTTTCACTACTTGTTTTTATTGCACTTTTTTCTGATTTTATGATTTTTTTTGGTGACCAAGATGTTTATTTACCAAGTTGTCATCAAGGTAACAATTTTTTTATTTTTCACACACATATATATATATATATTTGGATTTTTATCTTTTTTTTATTTTTTTGGATTTTTTTCAGCTTTTTTGTTTTTTTGCAAAATTTTTAGCTTTTTACCATGCACCAGATGAGTTATGTATAAAACTTCTTGAGATGGAATTTTTTGATAGGTTCTTCAAATAGGTCCCTTTCGGGTGTAGATAAATGACATGATCTAGATCCATATACTAATATAATGACAAAAGGAACTAGCCAATTAGGTTTAAAAATTTCCTTCTTTTCTTGATCGTATTGATTATGAGGATTCTCTTTTAGGACCAAGTCACCAACCTAAAATATTCTTGGTATTACCTTGTGATTATAGCTTCTTGACATTCTTTATTGATAGGATTTTAGATGATCAAAAATATGCTGATGGTATTCATCTAGAAATTCCAACTCCTATAATCTAGATACTTGATAGTCTTCCTCTAAAATGATTCCTTTCAATGATACCCAGAGTGAAGGTAACTCAACCTCAATAGTTAAGATTGCTTCTGATCCATATACAAGGGCATATGATGTGGCTCCTATAGGGGTGTAGATGCTAGTAGGGTATGCCCGCAAAGCAGGGTTTAATTGAGCATGCCAATCACATCCAGCATCGTTGATAGTTTTCTTCAATATTTTCAAAATGGTCTTATTTGAGGCTTCTGCTTGGCCATTCCCTTGAGGGTAGTATGGTGTGGAAAATTAGTGCTAGATATGGAATTTTTCACAAATTTCATGTATGTCTTGGTTTTTGAAAGGTCTACCATTGTCAGTGATAATGGAGTTAGGGATGCAATACTAATAGACAATGTAGTTCAAGATGAAAGAAGTAATTTTTTTACCAATGATGGTGGTTAATGGGATAGCTTCAATCCACTTTTTGAAATACTCCATGATGGTTGTGATTATGAGTTTATATCTATTAGAGGAAGACAGATGAATCTTACCCACAAGCTCAAGTCACCATTGACAAAAAGGCTAAGTCAATGTGAATGGTTGCAGCTCCTACACCAATGCATGTATGAGATTCCCATGGACTTGACACTTCTTGAAATTCTTGACAAATTGAAAAGATTATTTCTCCATGTTTGACCAATAATATCCCAAGCGTAGGAGTTTCTTAGCTAGAGTAAGACCACTTGAATGAGTATCACAAATACCTTCATGAACTTCTCATAAAGTAGTTTCAGATTCATCACATTCAAGAAACAGAGGAGAGTACCATCGAGACCTCATCGATAAAGGGTATTAGCTATCATGGTGTGTGGAGCTACTTGGTGGATAAAGTTGTATTTTTGGTTTTGGGATAGATCAGGTGGAAGGGTATTGTCTCTTAGATAGGTATAAATCTTCCCATAGAATTAAGAATCAACATCGACTAGATGGTATATGACTTGGGATATAGGATTTTCATATGTGGGATTAAACAATTTTCCACCATGAATTCATAATGACTTCATTTTTCTAGTATTTGTAAAAGAGAAGCAATGGTTGCCATTAAATATGTAGTTTTGTTGTCTACTCTTGGAATTTGTTCAAACTT
This sequence comes from Sequoia sempervirens, assembly GCA_007258455.2. NCBI lineage: Eukaryota > Viridiplantae > Streptophyta > Pinopsida > Cupressales > Cupressaceae > Sequoia > Sequoia sempervirens. Next base: position 560,557,723 of record VDFB02105785.1, read on the forward strand.
GATCTCAACAAAGTATTTCTTGAAGTCATCAACCATTCTCTTGTATGGCATCAACTTGTCATCTATTTTTTGATAATCATTTTTAACCTGATTGATGACTAATTGAGAATCTCCATAAACCTGTAATTTTGTGATTTTCCATTCCATAGTTACTACCTTGATACCAATGATTAGTGCTTCATATTCTGCTATTTTTTTTGTGTAAGCAAACATCAACATGTAATATTTTGGGATAGTGTGTCCTTGAGGAGTAACAAATAAGATTCTAGCACCCTTTCCATGTTGAGTGTAAGACCCATCAAAGTATAATATCCAATGTTGTGTTGTCATTGTGAAAAAATTTGCATCTGGGAATTCAATGTGCATGGGATGGTCATCTTGCAATGGTGCTTCAGCTAACTGATCTACTATTTCTTGGTTGTTGATTTCTCTTCTATCCACATATTGAATGTCAAATTCACTCAATATCATCACCAAATTTTCTAATCTTCCTGTTAGATTGGATTTCCTAAGTAGATATTTTAACGGATCTATCTTGGCTATTAGTTTGATGGTATGTGTTAACATATAGTGTGGCAATTGTTGAGTAGAAAACACCACTTCCAAACAAGATTTTTTAATGAATGTATAGTTAAGTTCATAGCCATTCAGTGTCCTGTTGATGTAGTATACAACCTTTTCTTTTCCTGTAGAGTCTTATTGTGCTACCAAAGCTCCCAAATATACCTCAGTAGTTGCTATGCACAATGGAAGTGGTTTTCCCTCAATTGGTGGTACCAATATAGGTGGATTCATTAGATATTATTTCAATTGATTAAAGGCCACTTCACATCTTTCATCCCATCTAAAAGAAACATTCTTGTGTAACAAATGAGTAAAAGGATGACTTTTGTCTGCCAATTGCGCGATGAATCTTCTAATAGATTGGAATCTTCCTTGTAGAGATCTTAGTTGGCTGATGTTCTTAGGAGGTGGCATTTCCATGATTGCTTTAACTTTCATTGGATCTACTTTGATGCCTTTAGCTAAGACTATGTATCCTAAGAGTTTTGTTGATGTTACTCCAAATAGACACTTCTTTGGATTTAGGAGCACATTGAACTTTTCTAATCGAATGAAGATTTTATCTAAGATTTTTAGATGTCCTTCCCTAGTGAATTATTTTTCCAACAAGTCATCCACATAGTCCTCCATGAATGTGTGCAACATGTCATGAAATATTGTTGTCATTGTGCACTGATAGGTGGCTCCTACATTCTTTAATCCAAAAGGCATGACATTCCAACAAAATGTACCCCATGGGAATGTGAAACTTGTTTTGTCTTGATCTTTCGGTGCAATTTTAATCTTATTATAGCTTGAAAAACCATCCATGAGTGATAGCATAGAATATCCTGTTGTTAGGTCCACAATAATGTCTATATTGAGCAAAGGAAAATCATCCTTCAAACAAGCCTTGTTAAGATCCCTAAAATCTATGCATATTTGGATGTTGTTGTCTAGTTTAGAGACTAGTACAATATTTGAAATCCATTCTACATAGTCGATTGGATGGAGGAGCCCTGCATCTAATAGTTTCTTCAATTCTACTTTCAATAATAGGGAATGTGTGGATGCATTTTTCTTAATTTCTACTTTACTTGCTTCACTCTAGGTGGTAGGGATAAATGATGCATTATTAGATCTAGATCTATTCCTAGAATGTCAGCATAGGACCAAACAAAATTGATTTGTCTCTCTTCAAAGAATTTGGTGAAACTTGGCTTTTCTTGCTCTGTCATTAACGTCTCTAGATGTAGGTTCTTTACTATTTTTGTAGTACTGATGTTTATGGATTGTGTAGGCTCAACCAATTTACTGAATATTTTTCATGATAATTCTCAAGAAGAGTGTCAAATATCTCATCCTTTAGTGCCTCAAAGAGGTTTTCACTATTGGATACACTCTTTCTTTTTACTTTTTCATGATCTAATACAACCATTGCATGGTTTTCACCATTAGATCAATTTTTTGTATTATTTATTTTGCAACTAAGAGACTTGGCACTCCCCTAATTGGGAGCTTCGTCATGAAATTCATTGGTGGAACTTGTTTCAGGATTTTCAAAAAAAAGGAAATTGACAATGGCATCATCATCTACAAAGATAGGGATATCAAGCAGCTCGGTTTGCTCCCAATTAATGAGTTTGAGATGTATCAAAGGTAAGGAATCATCAAATTGGTCATGGTTAAAGGCAGTAAGTGTCATGATGGAAATGTTTTCAATTTTTTCAATAGCAATTTCAAGGTCTATAATGTTACTCTCCTTTGAATGATCTATCTCGCTCGATGTTTGATCATCCTCACTAGAGTCATCAATATGTAGTGATACAAGTTCAAGTGGTCTAGACCCTAAAATTTTTCCCTCCATACATATGGGTGCATACCTCTTTATCACATCAATTTATTTGTCTTTGAAAGATACTTCAGATAGTGAATCCCATTCATATTCATTTCAGTCTATTTCAAAACTATCTTCCAATTAGAGGATTCTCTCACAAATTTATTGCTTGGCTACTTCTTTTGTCTCTTCTTTGTATCCTAATCCTGTCTTTTCCTTTCTATTGATTGTGATAGCTTGAATTGGTTCCACATACCCTCTTTCTTTTTACCAATAGGACCTTTTCCTTCATATCCCATCTTTACTAAATTGTGAATCCTTTACCATATTGCTCTGTTGGTATAATGAAGTTGTCGCTTGGGAATTTTATTCATCTTTGTAAAACCAATTTAGGTTGTCTTTGTCCTCAGATTCATCAACTAGAGTACTTTCTTTTACAAATTTTCCTCAAAGAGCATGGTGGGTTGTGAAGATTGTTGTCTACATATTGATGCTTTCCCATATGATTTTGGAGAAGGTAGAAATTGTGAGAGACATAAGGATTGCTCAATTGAATACACACCCATGCCCTTATCTTTCAACTAAATCTTTTTCTCAAACTGTTTTGACAAGGAATTAAGTTGGCTTTCATTACTTGAGGAAATGGTGTAGACGTGTGTAAAATATATTGATTGACATCATGCATCTGATCCTGACCTACTAACATCGTTTCTTCCTAAATCATCCTTCAGCCTAACCGTTTAATCAAATTCCCCTATCTGGTTAAATTTGTCAACTTTCATCCCTTAATTAAATAAATCATTTTTCTAATTAAGTCACTCTCTCTCATCAATTAAATCAATCCATATGATCTAATTGTCCCTATTTAATAAAATAATCAATTTATTTGATTAAATCTCTAAAGTCTATCCATTAAATTAAATAAATTAAAACCTTATTTGATTTAATATAACACCATCCCTTTTAATTAAATAAATCAAAATCATTATTTAATTAGTCTCATGTCATATTCCTCTCTTATTTGATTTAAATAAATCCATAAATCTAAGTCAAATAAGTCACATCATCAAATCTCATGTTAAATTAATTAACCCTTGATTAATTTAACCTCATCTCATGTCACATCCTCTAGATAATGCAAGTTTCACATAAAAATAGATTTAGTTCATTTTATTAAATCCCTATTTTCCTCACATGGCATCTTTTGGAATATTCTCTCAATTTGAATTCAAAAATTCCAAGTCAACATGTACATCCAACAAGGCAATAACTTCTTCTTACATGTCCTTTTCCTTGAGCCAAGTGGCATTTATTGCATTTTCCCTTCCCTCTTACATGTCATTTCAACAAATTTGAATTTCAAACATTGGCATTTATTGGCACAAACCCCAAATCTTGCACATCCATCATCCATTCATAGCTTGACAAGTGGCATCATATCATTGGATGAATGTTAGTCCCACATTGCTCAAATTTGGACATTCATCCATCTTGAAATCCTATAAATAAACTGCTCATATCTAAATTTGATCATCCACAAACATTGCAAAGTTACTATGCTAAAATATTTAGCCATTTACATCCATCATTTGAATTCTTAGTTAGGCTTTTTGCAGATTTGGCTTGGAGTTCTTATCTTTCATCAAAGTGGATCAACATCATCTTCAACATATCAAGATTTCATCATGGGAATTGGGAAAGGGCCAATTTTCACATCAAATTGGCACCAATTCCCCCATGGGATCATGAGTTTGCACATCTAATTAGAATTTGAACTTTTTTTATCATTTTCATTGTGTTCTTTGTTATTTTCTTTCCTAGTTTGAGGTTGTAAATGGATTTCATGGGGAATCCTTGTTTAGACTTGCAATATCTAACTTGAGGTGTTTATTCTCTTTTTTTTGTAGGTACCTAGGTTGGGGTTTGCACATTTGGCGCTAGAAGGAGGGATGGATATCATTATTTCTAACATTTTCTTGAAAATTTCATGTTTTTCTTCACACAAGAAATTCCAATGCGGGCTCGCCAGCGTCGCTATTTTGGCACCGCAGGCTCGTTAGCATGACTGTTTTGGCACCGTGGGCTCATCCGCGTCGCTATATGGTACCACTTGAAACGCAAACTACACCGTTTGACTCATCTTGCCAAAAAAATTTAAAATTTTAACTCCGCCGCTGGACTCACCAACCTGCAGACAATTTCAAAAAATATTAAACAGCGACACTGGGTGAAAACTGTGACGCAATTGAGCTCTTTGTCCTGAAACAGAGCGCCGCTAACTGGTAAGTGATGTTGTAAGAGCACCGCTAAGGAGACAAACTACAATGCCTTCACGAGTTGCGATAATGGGAGACAGTAAAAGGGATAATTTAATTTTTTAACACGTGCTTTTGATTTATGACTGATTTTTTTCTCTATTTTCTGCTTTTTAATTTTTGTGTTTTTCTAGAATATAATTGGTTTTTCCTCTTTGTAGGTTGGAAATCGAAAGCAAAGGAAGGAGAAGCATGAGAAGGATATTCATCAAATTAAAGTGTTTTTTCAACACTTTTCTAGGAATTTGTTACCTTTTCATTCTTAGAACACTAGTTTTCATTTGGGCTTAAAAAGAACCTTTCAATTTCTTCTTGCAATGGTTAAAATGAACAATAGGATCAACACCATACTAAATTTTGTTTCTTGGATTAACAAATTGAACAAATGTCTTTCTCTTGTGATTTGGTGCTATAAAATGAACTCACATATTGCTTTGATAATTTAAAAAGAACAAGTGTAGGTTTGTTTTGGCAATCTTGAGAATCAAAAGGCCTTTTTCATGACTTTGGGATGAGATAAAGAAATCACCTCCACACTTCGATTTGGGCTTAAAATTGAACAAAATCTTGTGCGAGTGTGAGTGGGGGATTTGTTGCATATATTCTCTCTCTTTGTTGCCTACAAAGATTGATCGAGTTACGAATATTATTATTCATTTTCTTTTGTTTATCCTAGAGGGCCTGCCTTGGGGAAATAGTACTCACCCAAGGGAACAACTCAACCGGTAACACTCTAAAGCTAAGAGTATTTCTAGCCAAGATATAAATGTGGATATTGGACAAAACACCAATATCGCGCAGTTGACTCTGACAAGATGGATCCGAAAGGGTACTCTTGCCATGTTGGGTCAACTCCTACGAACGGAAAGCCCTTACTAAAACCCATCTGCTAGAATTCTCCAAAATCCTTTAATCTATTTTTTGGTATAAGAATGGTTGTTTTGAAGCCGCCCCACACTTTTATGGTCTTCTAGTAGAGATGGAAAGCATGCCATGGGAGTTTCATGGGTGTTGATGCTTGGATTCCCCAATTGACATTAATGAACCATGGAGGGGAGCTAGTGAGGTCAAGCATCTAACCATTCGCTAGAGATAAGCGTAGCTGGACTTTTCCAAGTGGGAATCCAATAAATATTGTTTTACACATCCATAGGTTTGTACTTGTTCTTGGGTTACAAAATGCATTGCTTGATTGAAAACATCATGAAAAAAACACTTAACACTATCATTCAAATTTCAAACCCTTTTGGAAAAAAATATCATTGACTCAATCCATATGTTATTGATTTCCCTTGGGATTCACATTATTAGTGGTTTCTAAACATTGGATCATATCTAAATTTTTCTCCTTGAGTAAACAATAAGAAACCCTTTCCTTAAGTTCATTGAATTCCCACATAACATATCTTGTGGAGTTTGAAGAAATTAAGACATTGGACATCTTAGTTTGAAAACTTAATCAAAAAAAGTGTTTTTGGTAAAATAAAGCCATTAAGCAAAGCTAAGCAAAATGAATTTCATTTGTGATTGAAGAATCACAAATCCCCAAAGAAAAAATCATTGGAAATCCGAAAATGAATGTTCAAATAAAATCATTTATTGGTTACAAAGGTCTTTAGGAAGCATTTGCATCCTCTTCAATACCTAGGTCTAGGAAAATAAAGTGTCTTTTTTTAGGTTCACCTAAGGATCAAAACAAATCAAACCTCTTTCATCCATTCTTCAAAACATAAACACAAATCCATCTCACAAATCATCTTTTGGAAAATATTTAAATCATCCTCGATACTAAGCTGTGTGGAAAAATCCAAAAATCATCCAAATCATTGAGACTATATCCTTGAGAAAATTATCAAATTCACCTTTGGCTAGGAATGTGTAGATGCATCCTTTTGCATATCCTTAGTCAAAGTTATCCAAATCATATTGCATAGCTTAGTATATGTAGATGAATCCTTCTCCATATGCTTAGCAAAAGCTATTATCTTGTTTGAATAGGTGTGGGTAGATGCATCCTTCTCCTCACACATATTCAAATCATCATCCTTTGAACAAATCCATCCCTTAGATCATTATCCAACATCTTAGGGTCCTTTTGTTCAAAATCAAAACAAAATTAAAATCAAAATCAATGACGAAATCCCAAATCCAAAAATTTGCAAAGCCTAGTGTCTCATTCAAGATTTATCAAAAGCCAAAACATCCATATCATCCATCCTCATCATCATATCATCACCTTTGATCCCCAAAGCATCCTAAAACTTTTACTTTAGACATAAAATAGAGATCAATCCAAAGAATCAAGAGATTCATCTCCCATATTCTCGAAGATTGATCCTCGTTTTATGGTTCTAACTAGATCTCAATATAAGAAGAGTATAGAAGCCAACAAAGAAATACCCGCTTCAAGTGATCTTAGCCAAAGGAACACAGAAATGAATCATGTTGAATCAAGTAACCCCTTGACTCTCTCGTCATCACAAAATCTGCAAGAGGAAAACCAAGAAGAGGACCTTACTTTTGGAATGTCTTGCGAGGAAATGACTAAAATTCTCCAAAATGTAGAGAACCATAAAATCATCAACATCATGATGAGACTTAACCCTTCGTTATACATGCTTGAGCTAGCAAAACAAGGGGCCAAGTTACCTTCAGATTTTGATGTGAGTACTATAGTAGAGACATCTTTTCCACCAATCTCATCCTCCATTCCCATCTCATCTACACCCCCATCTCAAAACATCATGCAAAACATTCTGCAAATCACAACATTGTTTGCTTCAACCCAACCCAATGTTAACAAGGGAAGTGCATTTCTCAATGCACTTCAAACACACCTCCTTGTTAATAATCAAAATTTGGATGCAAACACCGTATTGGAACAAAAAATACCCCAACTCCCATTACACAAAAATTCTCCCCTCACATTCCATTATGATCCATCATCATCATTTTTCCACGCAACACCCCAAACACCCCTTCTCACAAATTCGCAAGAGGAGGGAGATATGTTCAGACCAAGGGTCATATTAGACACCACAAAATTCTCGCAACAACTCACACCCCTTACATTTCCACCATTTCCATCATCATCCACACCACTCCTTGGTTTAGGGCTTCCTCCCCTACCAAGTATCAATCAAACATATATCCCAACCATCAATCAAAGCATTACACTAAACACTCAAAATTTGTCATTGATATCTCAACAACAAACAAAAAACACACAAGCAATGGCAACATCATCAAACACTCCCATAACATAGTAAAGCATGGTCTCTCAAGGACCAATCACGTCAATGGCACCACTCATCACTCAAACCACCACACCATAACTCCATCCACCAATCAAATAATCAACACAAAAACACCATCCACCAATCAAACAATCAACATGACACTATCGCTCACTACGAATACCATTCTGAATCCACCACCACCCCCACCACCACCACATCAAGTTAATATAATGCAGCACTGCAAGCCGCTTTCCAAAGAGGATACCAACAATTGAAAAAACAAAAATCCGTATACCTAGTTGCTCAACAAGCTGCTCAATTTTTGCAAGCAGCCCAAGCCGCACTGCAAACGCAACAAGCGCAACAAGCCCAATATTTATTGCAACAACAACAACAAGTTTCTCAAGCTGTATAAGCATTGCGAGCACAAAAGGTTGCTCAAGCACAATTGCTATTGCAACAACAAGCAGCACAAGCACAAGTCTCCCAAGCACAAAATCAATATCAAGCACAACTTCTTGCACAAGCAGCGCAATTGCAAGCATATCAGCAAGCATTAAAGCAACATCAAGAGCAACAAGGAGCAGAATTGGAAACAACAAATGTTGTGGGAACAACAGCAAGCACAACAACAAGCGCAACAACAAGCACAAATCCTAGCGCAACAACAACAAGACCAACAACAAGCATTGTTCATACAAAATCAAGTGGAAGCCTACTTTGCTTGCCAGAACACACAAATACCATCGAACAATGCACTGAACAACCCATCCACCCAACCAATGATGGAAACACCCCAAAACACATTCATTCCACCCCCTGATCCATAAAATGATGTGATGACACAACTCATGTTGCTCTCGCAACAAGTGCTTGACCTTCAATCAGGATGAACAACCAAAACACCAAGCAACTTGCATCCTTATCCATTTGATAGGAGCCTAGACATGAAACCATTTCCCAAGGGATTTGAAATCCCAAAATTTGACAAATATCGAGGGATGGGAAACCTTGAAGATCACGTCAGGGAATTCCAAGTTCATTGCATGGAGGTCGCATATGACGATACTTATCTGATGCGGCTATTTCCTAGGAGCTTGGCAGGTCCTGCTATAGAATGGTTCTCTCACTTACCTTCAGGCATTAGAACATTCCAAGAAATTAGGGATGCATTCATTAGGAACTACGCATGCAATATTGCAATGGATGTCAGTCTCGAAGAAATTTCAGCTCTGAAACAAGGGAAGAATGAATCGTTCACTTCATTTCTTCAATGATGGCGATCCAAGGCCAGCCAGAGCAAGTGGACCATTCCAAAAGAACAATAATTTCGTACCATCATAGCCAGCCTTAAAGGATGCTTGGCATTTCATCTCAAAGTTCAGGGCATCACCACATATGAACAATTGATCTCCAAGGCCCTCAGCATCAAAAGAGCCCTTGCGACTCAACCTGCAGAATCAACATCATACCATGAACAACAAAAGAACCACCCATCATCCAATTACAACAATAAACCTCGTACATGGGAAAGGAACAAAAATGTTACTAATGATTGTGTCTTTGATGCCAAGGTGGTCATTAGTGGCCCACGCCAACATACACCCATACCGCAAATCCAATCACAACACCAAAACCACCATCACACAACACACCAACCCAACAATAATCCAACCATCAATAACCTCAATGATCAAAGAGGAACACCCCAACGCAAAACTTATCCCAAACAAAAATACACCATTTTGGGGTAACCACTTGAGGACATAATGAAAAAGTTGATCGATGAAAAACTAATCAAGCCTCCTACATTCGAGAATTACCAAGAACCTGAAGTCAAACCTCCTTGGTATAGCGAGAATCAACTTTGTGAATTTCACAAAATCAAAGGCCACACCACAAACAACTAGTCATGAGACTCAAAACCATCATCTAAGATCTCATCGATAAGAAAATCATAAATGTGGAACAACCTATGGGAAATCAAGATCTTAAAATCTACACGAATCCAATGTTGAACCATGGAAACAAAGGAAATAAAAATGATAAAGGGAAGGGTAGTGTAAATCATGTTTATGAATCAGTTGTTGCCTTCCTAAGTGAAGATTGCATGGTCATCACCATCAAGGGCACCCATGCCGAAGATTGTGGATTCACCACAAGAGGCAACAAAGTCACCATTGTAGGATTGTATCAACCAAATAGCATCCCTTCCTCTAGATTTCTTCCTAATGGCTACAATATCCTAGATCAACTCAAGAGAATGCCAGCACACATCTCCATCATGGAGTTGTTAAAAATATCATCGGCTCACAAAAATATCCTTGAAGAAGCACTAGCCTCATCCACTATCCCCGTAGATCTCGATGTAGAGCAATTCTAAACTATGGTCAAAAATATCATAACACCTAATCTCCTTACATTCTCTAACCAAAATTTTTCCACCCAACCATCTCACAATTGTGCACTTCACTTGGAAGCCATTGTACACAAGAGAAAAATCAAACTCCTTATTCAAGTAGGGCCTAGCATCATGGAAACTACTTGCCAAGTCTTGGATCTTGACTTACCATACAATATCCTCCTGGGATGCCCATGGATCCATGCGATGAAAGTCGTAGCATCAACCTTCCACCAATGTGTGAAATTCACACATAATGGACAAGAGGTTAGCATCCATGGTGATCCTGAACCTTTCTCATATTGCAAAAATTGTGAACCCAAGTATTACAAAATTCCCCAAGTGCCAAAAAATGATGAGGGCCCATCCACACAATACATCGATCCTGCCACCCTTGCATCCACTTATGTGACAAAGACACCTGCCACTCCCACCATTCCCACCATCTCTGACATCAATCTCATCATCCAAGATGATGGTTGTAGAAGCTACAAGCTCCCTAACAATGCTTTTGTGGTAGGAGAGTTACCACAATCTCCTAGATCACAGGGTCGTCCACAAGAGAATCACACCTCCACATCACAAAAATATCCTGAAGACTATCCTGAATTCACAAGATGGGGAGACCTTGGCCAGGAGGCTATTGAAGTAGATCCATCACACATGCTCTATCAAGATGAAAGATCGACACTTGAATTACCAATGGATGAGATAAGCAAGGGCCTACAAATGATGCTTGCAATGGGCTACGACAGAAACCAAAGACTTGGACAAAACGACAATGGGCTCATAATACCTATCATGCTAGAGACACGATCAATAACAAATCTTGGCCTTGGATGTACCCCTCCAAGTATAACCATATGTGGTTGAAGTCCTCTGGTTAGAATGGTTAATATTTCTCCTGAGCCAATAGTAGCAAAAGTATGCTCATCAACATCCATAGGTAGCAACATACATAACTTTATAACTGAGGCATATATTAGTAGTGATGACGAGGACCCCATATCCAATCTACCTAGGTTATTCAAGGATACTACCCTATGTATGATTAACACCATATCCTTTGAGTCAGACCAACAAAATCATGAGATTCATCTAGTCTATCCCCAACTCATCGACCATGACCAACGAGGACCACTAGTTCTCAATACATTTGAAAATGATGAGGCACTCTCAGAATTCATGGGATTGAGGGATAACATTCCATATGGGGATCACATAGCAGGCTTTATAATAGAGTTGGACATACATGGCTATTATGGGGAAACAATTGAATCCTTTAGTCGCAAAAGTGAGAAACTAAGAATCATATCCAAGTCCTTGAGTGAAAACCACCTTGTGGCACTCTCTGACAAGAAAAAAGTAAAAATAAAGGATGTATCCAATGGTGAAAACCTCCCTGAGGCACCCGAGGATGAAGGATTCAATCTTCCCTTAAGAGCTATTCATCAGGAGAAGTCAGCAGTCTTGGCTGAAAAATGCAATCCTGTCAACCTAGGAACAGAGGAGACCTCGCATATCACATTCTATGTGAAATCACTATTATCAAAAGAACAAGAACTCCTAGCAGCATTCCTAAAAGAAAGACAAATAAAATTTGCATGGAGTTATGCTGACATGGCAGGGCTTGACCCAGAGTCTGTGGTTCATCACTTAGGAGTTTACCCAGAAGCAAAGCTAGTCAAACAAAAGCTTCAAAAAATGCATCCTTAAATCGCTTTGCTAGTCAAAATGGAGCTCAAAAAATTGTTAGATGCAAGATTCATATGACCAATAGACTATCCATAATGGGTATCAAACTTGGTACCTGTTTCAAAGCCTGACAAAGCCAATAGAATCTGCACAGACTTCAGGGATTTGAACAAAGCATGTCCTAAGGATGATTTTTCGCTTCCTAACATCAACATGATAGTAGACATGACAGCAGGACATGAGATGCTATCACTAATGGATGGATTTTTAGGATACAATCAGATCATGATAGAAAAAGAGGATCAACACAAGATGGCTTTCACTTGTCCATGGGGGACCTACTGCTAGAACATGATGCCATTCAGCCTAAAGAACACAGGAGCAACATATCAAAGGGACATGACATTGATCTTCCACGACATGATTCATAAAACAGTCGAAGACTATGTTGATGACATTCTAGCTAAATCAAGAAAAAGAAAAGATCATATAGCAACCTTAAGTGCTATATTTGATAGATTGGAGGAATACAAAGTCAGACTAAATCCCAAGAAGTGTGTCTTCGAAGTAAAATCAGGTAAATTGTTAGGATACATAGTGTCTATGAGGGGTATCAAGGTAGATCCGGAAAAAGTAAAAGAAATCCTCGAGATGGAAGAACCAAAGACATTTAAACAATTGAGAGGTCTCCAAGGCAGACTTCAATCCATTTGATGATTCATAGCACAACTGGTAGACAAGAAGAATCCATATTCTCACCTACTCCACAAGGGGGTAGCGTATAAATGGGATACAAAATGCGAAGAGGAATTTAACAAAATCAAGGAATACCTACTGACACCGCTAGTCTGAATGCCACCCATCTCAAAGAAACCATTGATCTTATATGTGTTAGCAACAACAACAGCCCTTAGAGCTCTCCTAGCTTAGCATGATGAAAATGGAATAGAGAGGGCCATCTAATATATCAGTAGGACAATGGTCGATCATGAGCTAAACTACTCATTCATCGAGAAAGCATGCCTTGCAGTAGTGTTTGCATACCTAAAATTCAGACATTACATGTTGGCACACAAGATAAAGCTAATTGTGAAAACTGATCCCCTCAAGTATCTACTATCAAAGGCAATGCTAACCAACAAAATGGAAAAATGGGTAATGATACTATCTGAGTATGACATCAAGTATGTAGAAAGGAAAGCAATCAAGGGACAACTTGTTGCAGATCAACTAGTAGAAGCACTCATTTATTCTAAGAATCCTCTTATCTCAAAGTTTCTAGATGAATCCATCTTTAACCTCAATGTAGCCAACCACTGGAAACTCTACTTCGATGGTTCATACACACTACATGGATCAGGAGCTAGTGTCTTCTTCAACACCCTACAAGGGGATTGCATACAAAAGTCATACAAACTAGAATTTCCTTGCACCAACAACATAGCAAAACACGAGGCTTTGACTATAGGCCTCAGGATAGCAGTGCGATGGAACATCATAGCTCTTAAGGTGTATGGAGATTCTCAGTTGATCATAAATCAGGTCAATAATGAATATCAAACTAAGGATGACAAGCTCACTCCATACATACAAGAAATTGGTGGAGACTTTAAAGGAATCCTTCATTGACATAACATTCAAGTAGATTCCAAGAACCAACAATAGAGCAGCCGACACCATGGCTACAACTGGGTCCCTATTAGACATCCCTCATAACATGCCAAAATATGAATTCTTGATTGAGTAGCTTCTTGTCCCCACATTCGAGGTACTGGAATCGACATATGTGTGAAATCGTTGGTCCTAGAGATCCTTGGTATAATGACATCTACACATATCTTCACATAAAAATCATACTCACTGACCTCCCATCAAACGTAAAATGAAGCTTTTTCAAAAAGGCATCTAGATTTTTCATCCTAGGTGATACCTTATACCGTAGAAGCATAGAAGGTACCTTGCTACACTGCCTAAATTTTGAGGAGGCATTAACCGCTCTAATCGAAGTACACAAAGTTATATGTGGTTCACAATCGAGTGGAATGATCATGGCCAAGAAACTGCTGAGGATGGGGTATTATTGGCCCACAATGGAAACAGAAGTACATGATCATGCTAAAAGGTGTTTACAATGTCAGTAACATGGGGACCTCATCCATGCTCCAACTCAAGAGCTTCTCTTGATTATCACACCATGGCCCTTTTCGCAGTGGGGACTCGATCTCATTGGAAAAATCACACCCACCTCATCCAATGGCCACAAATTCATTATAACTGCAACTGAGTACTTCACAAAGTGGGTAGAAGGCATACCCATGATGTATATCACTGGGAAACAAATCTCAAAATTCATCCTGAACTATCTCATTTGTTGTTATAGTGTTCCACAAGCCATTATCTCAGATAGTGGGACACCATTCAAGAACCAGGAGGTTCACGACTTGTGTGAGAAATTCAAAATCCAACATCACATCTCCACTTCGTACGATCCCCGAGGCAATGGCCAAGCAAAAGCTATGAACAAAACTATCCTCAAAATCCTCAAGAAAACAGTCAATGACATAGGTCGTGACTGGCAATTGTAGCTTAATCCTGCCCTCTAGACTTATTGAACCAGCATCCACACATCCACTGGTGCCACCCCCTTCTCCTTGGTCTATGGACCAGAGTTTGTACTCCCCATTGAGATCAAGCTCCCATCTCTCAAAATATCACTGCAAAACCTCATCACTGATGAAGACTATCGGGTTTCAAGACTAAACGAGCTGGAGCTATTAGATGAGAGAAGAACCGATGCTTTGAATCACTTACAAGTCTATCATAATAGACTCAAACGGAGCTACAACAAGAAAATTAGAAGCAGGACTTTCCAAGTCAGAGAACTGGTCTTAAAAGAAAATCAAAAGAATGTCCCAAACCCAAGCAGCAAAGGAAAATTTGAACCCAATTGGCTGGGACCTTTCATCATAACAACAAGTTACAAATTAAGGGCATATCAGCTATCAACACTTGAAGGGGAACCTCTGCAAGATCCCATGAATAGCTCCCATCTCAAAAAGTTTTATGCCTAAATCTTCTAGGGTATAAAACCCAAAAAATAGAAAAATCAGAAAAAGTCTTGAAAAAATGGTTACTTCAGTGAAAACTTGGCAAACAAGCGTCTTGGTGACAACAAAAATAAATAAAAAAAGGAAAAAAAATCTAAAAAAATTTAAAAAATGATCAAAAAAATTGTCCTATAGTGAAAACCACTTTGGTTGCACTTTGGGCAAGTACCTTGGTGAAACCTGTCAAATAGGCACCTTGTGTAAATAAGCACTTTCCATCCACTAGGATCTTTATGGCTTGAGTTGCATCATCCATCCATTTTGCTTCCATCATCCATTGCATTTAGGTCACCATCCATCACACATCCACTTGCATCTGCACCATAGCTTGGTCCTGTGTTCATATCATGATCCCTCCTACAACTACTCGACCCATCCTCAAGGTCAGTTTGTCCTGCCTTTATCAGAGTAGTCTATTGCATCACACTAGGGGCATGTTCTCATTGGATTGGATTTGTGTATATTCTTAAAGTCCTCAAATCAGAAAATCCAAAAATAGGTCAAAAAGTCATTCAAATAGCCAAAAACAAGGTCATTTTATCTAACTATGTTGTCTCTGAGCTTGAATGTAGGCAAGGTTGATCTTTGATCATCCCCCAAGACATTTAGGTCAGTCCTATAGGAGTCCATCATAATAAACTGACATCTCATTATGTATATCTCCATCTGTAAATTGGTCAAGTCGTCAGTCGAACTGCATGGTCTCTACGTGTATAACGTAGGCAAGGATCATCTGTTGATTAGCCCTCAAGACCCCTAGGATACGTCTGTTGGTTAGTTTCTTTTTCAAAATCATAGAAAATCCCAAAACATTAGAAAATCCAAAAAAATCAAAACATTTGAAAATCTCAAAAAATACCAAAAACAACCTCAAAACATTGCAAAACATCAAAAACATCCAAATATTTGAAAAAAATCCATCCACCTCATCTCGCTTACACCCGCAATAAACACCATCCATAATAAACTAATCATCACTCTCAACCTTTGGTGAAATAGTTGGAAACAAGTCTAGCAGCTTAAAAGTAGAACTCCAAATGTCAAGTCTTAAGTCTAAATCAGTGTTTAAGCAAATTGGTCATCTCTTTGTATGAAGTAACACATCATCTAAATCGGTCCCATATCAATCATCCCTTATAGCACTTCAGATAAATGAAATGACGTGCCGCCATCCACTAACATGTCCTAGGATGAATCCTTCCTAGAATGGGCATTATCTTTTGGCAATAAGTTTTGGTTCTTATCCTTAGAAAACACACCCTCTTTCCGTTAGTGATATTGAAGAGCATCAGTTTGTTTGTTTACTTGATCTTTATCTTTTAACTTATCTTATTTTTCACTCATTCCAAGGACGTCTTGATGATATCCCAAAGAAAAGGATTTAGAGAAATAGGAATGGGGCAATGATCATTATCTTTTATCTGTTGTGCTTGTTGGATGTTCTTGTAATATAACCTTGGCGAATACTTGCTTTGTTAGGTATGTATGGAAGAGGTCTAGGGAAACTTGTTGAATATTACATGGATAGGTTTACCTTTCTGTGTTTTGGTCCAAGGTGTTTCAAACTTTTGAAATACATCCCAGCAAGGTTTTTGTATGTTAGGTATGAACAAGAATACTCCTATCTGAATTTCGAGTCAAAGTCCATCACACTAGGTACCACGCCATCCTGGTTTTCTATACCTTGATGCATCGTACCATGTGTGTTATCAAACATAAGAAAATTTGGCCCTTTGAAAATCCCAATTCCTCGACAGATCATCATTATCATCATCACCATCATCTGCATTTGCATCATCTTATGTCTTGTTGAAATGACTTCTTCTTTTCTTACTAATCATGCTAACAAGGTACTATGATAGTTGATCATCATCACCATCATTGCCATTAATCATACATCCACAAATCATTAACATATCATATAAACATACCATATAGGAAATGTATGCATTGCATTTTAATCACCATAAATAGGTTATCATAAAAATTATTCATAGATAGTCGAATCCATGTTAGTGCATTTCACCCATTACATTGCATCTCATGACATTATATCAGTCAGTGCATAAATCTCATAACCATTTCATATAAATCATCACATAAGCATGTCATAATCATTTTTTCACATAATCATAAACAATAGGTATGTAAGAATTTAATTCATTAGACATACATACTTGCATAACATAAATGACATCATATTATTAGATGACGTTCAGGGTATGTTCAGGATCATCATGGAAAAAATAGGCCCTTAAGTGGCAAAATAATCAGAAAAATCAGAGTTAGGCAACTTGACGTAAAAAATTGAATAAGTTATCTATATTATATCAAAAATATGTAAGAATAGAATTTTTAGAAAATTGAATGTAGTTTCTAAACTACTAGGTTTGTTTAAAAAATAATAATCTATTTGGTGAGAATTTGAAAGTTCAATGCAGTAGTACTTAAATTTCAGGAATAAAATAAGAAGTAGGTGTCTTTCTGACCACCCTAACCACAAAAATAATGATAATATTTTTTTATAAGATTTTAGATATAAATAAAGGACTCATGTCCCGATGTGATGCATATTTTTTTGTAATTTTTTTCCAAGTAAACAATTAATTATGAATTTTTTATTACAACTTTTAAAAAATATAAAAAATGCTTATGTCTGACCACCTTAACTTGGTCAAAACTTCATGAAATTACTTTTTTCGTTTTTTAATCCTATAGTATGCGAAGCATAGAATGTGATGCATGTTTTGGATTCAAAAAATGTGATACTGTTTGAAAGCTATAGATGTTTTTCAATCAGTCTATCAATCAAGACTTAGTCATAATTTCAATAGAAAATGAATAATAATTACTTATTAAATTCAAAGTAAAGCATAATTTATATTGGTGGAAAGCTGAGAATATCCTTTAAAAACCCTTTTTGTTTCATCAATTTTGGGTAAAAAGAAGTCATCAGCCACACCCATCATATTGCCACTTTTTGGCCCATCATGATCTTGCACATACTCTTCACATTACGCATATCATTTTCCATTAACATATCATTGCATTACATACATCATCAATAATTTAGGATAATAACATTTGCATCTCATAAACCATTTCATTATGCATTAGCACCATTTCATTTGCATCATATCACATTCATCCATATATCATCTATAGGAATTTTCCACACACCATTGCATATACCATAGATCATATCATTTTATATACCATCCACATCACATATCACATTTGCATAAAATAGATCATCATATAGATAACATCATCACATCATAGGTGAACATAATATAGATCTGTTAGCCATAATCACTGCATAAACATCATAAAAAATAAATGCATCCATAGGACATCACTGCAAAGCATATAGAAATAAAACCATCCATGCATAAAGGAGAACATAGTACATCGCATCAAAATTGGCTCATATATATCATCAATCATGCAATTGTCATAGTACAAAAAATAAATCAGATCACTGTACACATATGTGTCATTTGGTACAAAAGGCCCATTAGGGCTATAAAAAATGAGCCCATAAGGCACAAAAAATACATCATAATATTTGGATCAAACTCAATCTTTGTGAATGTTGCCCTTGCCCCTGTCACCGTGACCCTCTGGTGGTCTCTAGCTGGCTCGCTCTAAATACTCTGGGACCTAGTTTTCTCGGGGAACTATATCATTATAGGCCCATTGGTAGTACTCTACCTCTCAAATGACATCCCTATAAGACCGCACTGGAACTGTACCCTGAGAGGAGGAGGCTATCATACTCTCAATCTGTTGACATTAGCCTAGCTCTGTGGCTTCCTATAGCTTTGCAGCCTATCTCTGTTGCATAGCCTGATCCCTCTCTGCTCTGAGCTTCTCTCTCTCAGCCCTCACCTAGTCTCTCTCCACTGTCAACACCTGAACCTATGCCTGCAGCTATGTAATCAAGGCATCCCGTGCATCTTCCTGCCCCACTGGTTGTACCCATGGATGCACGTGAGGCTGATCCTCACCCTTAGCTCGTGGTGGTGGGACTGGTGGACCCTACTATTGATCCTGCATTTGTACATCTCCCTGACTTGGCAGAATTGGGGGCACCCCTAGTGGATCCTGTCAAATCTCGACACTCGGTCCTTGCCTTCATCCTCTCCCCCTACCTCTGACCCTACGTACCTCTGGATCCTCACTTGGAATATTCAATTAGAGAAGAGGTCTGAACCAGTCTCTGTAGGCCTGTGTGGTCCCTAGATCTACCAAGCCCTGATCATAAGCCCATAGTCGGCTACCAACTGCCTGAAGCTATCAACCACCTCAGAGGTAGGAATATCATGCCCCCATGCTATATGTGTCATGATGCATGCAAAGACAGCTACATAACTATCATCAAGTTGATCTTGTGGCTCTCCAAACAGATGTTACACATGCCTAGGTAGGTACCGCTCAATCATCGTGTGCTCCTATCCTTGCATATATCGATCTTGGTGGCAGTAAAAGAGCTGAACAACATCATCGGCCCATCCAGGCTAGCCAAAGTATGGGCACCAAGTAAAAACAAGCATCTCATCTAGGACCTACCTCCAGTATGGGATCTCATTCTCGCCAGTGTGTGTGAAGGACACACCGCCTCTATATCGTGCCACCAGGGCATCCTCTGCCCCCATCGGAATCAGACCAACCCATGGACATAGCACAGAAATATGCTTCCATGCCCAGACATGAAGAAGTGTCACTCTCACCCCCAATGCTCTACCATCCATGTAAGCATACTCGTGAAGATCTCTACAGAGCAAGGCTAGAAGGACAAGCCCCCATGCGAAGCGAATTGGCCTGTCTTGGACCATCCTCTCCCAACAATAACCCTAGTTGGGACTGAAGTACCACCCTCATTTGTCTAGGGCAACCAAACCTAAAATGATCACTGCAACCACCCAACGGAAGGGAGGTGCGATAACCTTGTACCACTCAAGCTCGATCTGTCCCTCATAGTATATAATGTCCCGTGTAGTGAGGACTCTAACGTAGCACTCGTGTCCCTCATCCATATCATATATCCCTCATCGTCCATGAATAGGAAATCAAAGAATGCACCAAATGTCCTCCAGGATGACAGTCACCTCACAAGTGGGAAGATGAAACGATGATGTCTCATTGTGCCACCTCTCGGCCAGTGCTGACAACATCCTGAGGTGGGTGCGCACAGGCGCTGTGTATGCAATATGTCATAATCCTCTGACTCCCAGTCGATCCTGGTCTTTGTCACTCAGGTCCTATAGGATGCTGGCTAAATATCATGACTGGTGCTCCCAAGTGTAGAGCTCCCTATGCCCATCCTGCATCAAGGCAAGTCACCGTGTTAAAAAATTTCAAAAATTTCTGATCGAACGCTCCAAACTTGTCCCCAGCGGCACAGTTTGTGTTGGCATTGCAGTTTGAGTTTCCTCAAACTCTAACGCTAGACCCTAAATTGAGCCAAATCGAGTCGCCATGATGCACTTTTCTTTCCAGCGTCATAGTTTGCATGAAAAAGCATCGCCGCAGTGCACTTTTTCCAAATCGGTCCATCGAGCCCGAGCCCAGCAGTGGAGTTTCTAAACTCCAAACTGCACCATGACAGCACTAATAGCACCGCTATGGCACAAAATGGCCTGGCACGACGCAGTTTAAATGTCGAGCGGTGCTATATAGCGCCATTGGAGGCGTGTTCATCCTCTGAAGTCGTAATTATTGCATTAAACTAAAACATGAAGCTTCGGTAAGAGTCACATACTGGTGCCTTGATGCCTGGTGGCCACTGGTAGGTCTGAACTCAGTCCAAAATATGTAGGGGAAGCTGTCATTGTGCCATATCATTGGAGGGTCAGAGCTCGATTCTCAAAGTTTGCTAGCGGAGGTGTGTGAAAATGACTTGAAAGTGACGCCTCGGCTCCCCTTTAAGCCTAAAAAATTAGGGTTTTTTAACCCTAAATAGCTGTCCTGCTAGGGTTTTCGACCCCCAAACCCGTGTTTGTCCATTTGAGGCTTGTTTTTCATCGTTTTATTGTGTTTAGATACATTTTTAGCCTTCCATACCTCTTTTTGTACATGTCAGGAACTTGGTCATCTTTTTTCACGAGATCACCCAAAAAGTTAAAACTTTCATCTGATCTCTCAAGGGGGCATTATAATGGCATGTTTTCTATTTCCATACAGCAGTGGGGCAAGTTTTTAAATATATCAAAAAAATTTGGCTTTGATCGAGATTGTTTATTCTTTGAACCAATGCAACAAGTGCATTGCTTCAAAGAGGGGAAAAATGTAGACACGTAAAATATACTAATCGACGTCGTGCATTTGATCCTGACCTACTAACATCGTTTCTTCCTGAATCATCCTTTGGCCTAACAGTTTAATCAAATTCCCCTATCTGGTTAAATTCATCAACTTTCATCCCTTAATTAAATAAATCATTTATCTAATTAAGTCACTCTCTCTCGTCAATTAAATCAATCCATCTGATCTAATTGTCCCTATTTAATTAAATAATCAATTTAAATTTGATTAAATCTCTAAAGTCTATCCATTAAATTAAAAAAAATTAAACTTTATTTGATTTAATCTAACACCATCCATTTTAATTAAATAAATCAAAATCATTATTTAATTAGTCTCATGTCATATTCCTCTCTTATTTGATTTAAATAACTCCATAAATCTAAGTCAAATAAGTCACATCATCAAATCTCATGTTAAATTAATTAACCCTTGATTAATTTAACCTCATCTCATGTCACATGCTCTAGATAATGCAAGTTGCACATGACAATAGATTTAATTCATTTTATTAAATCCCTATTTTTCTCACATGGCATCTTTTGGAATATTCTCTCAATTTGAATTCAAAAATTCCAAGTCAACATGTACATCCAATAAGGCAATAACTTCTTCTTACATGTCCTTTGCCTTGAACCAAGTGGCATTTATTGCATTTTCCCTTCCCTCTTACATGCCATTTCAACAAATTTGAATTTCAAATATTGGCATTTATTGGCACAAACCACAAATCTTGCACATCCATCATCCATTCATAGCTTGACAAGTGGCATCATATCATTGGATGAATGTTAGTCCCACATTGCTCAAAATTGGACATTCATCCATCTTGAAATCCTATAAATAAACTACTCATATCTGAATTTGATCATCCACAAACATTGCAAAGTTACTATGCTAAAATATTTAGCTATTTCCATCCATCATTTGAATTCTTAGTTAGGCTTTTTGCAGATTTGGCTTGGAGTTCTCATCTTTCATCAAAGTGGATCAACATTATCTTCAACATATCAAGATTTCATCATAGGAATTGGGAAAGGCCCAATTTTCACATCAAATTGGCACCAATTCCCCCATGGGATCATGAGTTTGCACATTCGATTAGGATTTGAGCTTTGTTTTATCATTTTCATTGTCTTCTTTGTTATTTTCTTTCCTAGTTTGAGGTTGTAAATGGATTTCATGGGGAATCCTTGTTTAGACTTGCAATATCTTACTTGAGGTGTTTATTCTCTTTGTTTTGCAGGTACCTAGGTTGGGTTTCGCACAAATGGTATCACCAATGCCTTTATCTTTCAACTAAACCTTTTTCTCAAATTGATTTGACAAAGAATTGAGTTTTCCTTCATTACTTGAGGAAATAGAAGTGAGAGCTTCCATGTTGTGTGGCACAAAAATATCTTGGACTATCTTGAGAGTCTTGCAATATTGAGGATTGTTGGAATCAGCTGAAATGGTCATCTCTTGTCCATTGTAACGGAATTTCAAGCATTGATGATATGTTGATGGAACTGCTTGCATTTCATGGATCCAAGGTTGTCCCAAGAGTATGTTGTAAGTCAATTCCTTGTCCAAAACTTAGAAAATTATATATTTTACAACTGGTCCCACTTAAATTGACAATACTATAAGTCCTTGAGAGGATCTTTATTCATTATCATAGGCTTTTATGGTGATCTTTCTTTTTGAATCTATTGCATTTTCTAAATATCCCAATGCATGGATAAGCTTTAAGGTGGAGACATTTAGAACAACTCCTCCATCTATTAAAATGCACTTGACCCAATGTTTATGGATTAAAACCTCAATATGGAGTGGAGAATTATGTGGATGAGTGAGGGATGCATCATCATTTTCTAAGAATGATAAACAATGGGGTGCACTCAAATGTCCCACCATGGATTGGAATTGACAAATTTCCAAATTAGTTGGTACTGTGGTGTCTGGTCGCGCCCACAAAGGATATGAAAATCATAGTAAAACCTTTCCTAGGAATTGGACATTCCAACAGGTGACTAATATCTCTCTATGGACATTCATTTACTTGTCAAACCAGGGGACGTATACTTTAAATGGCGCAACACAATATATGCACTAAGAATTAGTTTCAGTCAAAACATAACAGAAATAAATACTTGAAAAGAATTCTATCTACGCTACAGGAAGGTAATGCAAAGTTATTTTAATTCAACTATGATTTGATTAAAAAAGAAACCATAATAGCTACGACTGAAATGCAAACTGTGAACAGGCCTTATGTTGCAGGAATAGGCATAGGGATGGACTCCCTATGTTGTAGGAGCAATACAAGATTGATTTTGTATGAAAACTTCAAATATGAAAGCTAACTAATGATCAACAGAAAAGAACAGCTAACTAACTAACTACAGATACTTACTAAGTGGGCCCCCTTAACAAGCATCTACTGATTATGCAGGTGCTAAACTTAGAACTCCATCAAACTTTATTCATGAAAATAAAATGGTATACATTGCTTTGTTGATATAGAAACTAACAACAAAACTTTGTCTCTTGTCAAACAGATTCTACTTTTCATTATCATACTGACTCTTACATGGTATCTGCTAACTTTCTATCACTATGCTTCTATCTTACTCTAACTATTATCTCATTTTTTTACTCACGCAGGAGTACTTTATTTAAAATCAGGAGAGCAACTAACTAACTAACCCTATCAAAGAAAGACGTGGAAGTAAAGTGTATCCCAGACTCAAGGAACAAACTTCATAAATGAATTTATGCATTCAACCTGATCCAGAGAGAATCTAGCACTCCACTCTTTCTAGATTGATTGTCATTAAAAATCCTTCCCAATGGTTTCGGTCAAAGAGTCTTTGCCAGAGCTTCCTCGAAGTCGTGCAGGAAATAGACTTTACTGCAAGGCCGAGATCGGCTGCACTTGACTCGATCATACTTCTTTAACAACCTGCAAAACAAAAGGTAACAAATGTGAAAGAAAAAGGAATATGGCACATACACAATATCCGTTCATTAATCACACATTTA
Source organism: Sequoia sempervirens (assembly GCA_007258455.2). Classification (NCBI taxonomy): domain Eukaryota; kingdom Viridiplantae; phylum Streptophyta; class Pinopsida; order Cupressales; family Cupressaceae; genus Sequoia; species Sequoia sempervirens. Next base: position 560,582,193 of record VDFB02105785.1, read on the forward strand.
AATCTATTTCATCATTCAAAAACTATATGTGATATACTAGTCATTTAGGGAGTCAACAGGGTAATAAATGTAGTCAAGTGAACACAATAAGCTGCAGGAATATGAAAGTGTTTTGCTACAGGATATCCCCATAAAAGGTTTCAAAATATTTTTAAACAACCACGAATATCAAAAGTAAAGGCATTAAAAGTTCATCATAATATCCAAACTATGAGCACATTTTGGGCTCATCACTGCCCCCTACTTAGCCTAATGCTGGTCCTCCAGCATTAACTTTCCTAGTGGTTTCTCTGAAATCAGTGGTTGTTGCATGACTCTGAAATGGAGTTCCAAACCTGTAATAAAATCATCTTAAAGCTTGGCACCTTTCATACCTACGGTCTTCTAAATCATCATTAAGATTTGTAGCCTGGTGAGGATAGAGGGGCCACATTAGCACAAGAGGTCTGAATGTCAATGGCAACCATAGTTCAAATCTCTTTTGAAGTCCCAACTGTATATATCTACTTGATCGTTTAAGATTTGCTGTGAAATTTAGGGGACTGTGAGGTTTGAACCTTCTTAGCCCAACAGTTAATCTTTCCCACCTTTTCTCACTTCTGGTGTATGACAGTCTCCGAAATGAATATGACTGTGCCTAAAATTCATCATATACCTGTTTCCTGAGATCAAATATTTTCTCTCTGGCTGTAGTATTATTAATGCCATATGTCAGAGTAAACTAGGTTTTCAACATTGCATGGGGGTTTGAACTTTGAGAACGTAATGGAATAGGCTCATTCCTTTCGGCTTCCTCATATGTTTCCCATTCCTTGCCATAATTTACTTCATTTGTTGCCCATGACATAAATGATCTCAAATGGATATCACTAGTATACAGAAGAGGATTCCATTTTGTTCCACCCATGTTCACAGTTTTCCCCTAGCTGAACTCAATTCCTTGCTAAAAATTCAAATTCTCTATTTCCCTTTCTGTTCTGGTTTTTCTTCTATCATGTTGTCACATTTCTTTCTTTCCCAAAAATGAACTTTTTGAACAAGCAGTTTTAATGATAGTTTACAAGAAAAACATGCAATAAAAAGGGCATGCGATCATATTTGGAAAGTACCCGAAAAATAATAAAGAAAGGTTATTTGCGCAGTTATAGCAGCGGTGAAAAGACATGTTTTAAAAGGTGGATTACCCTGCCCCCTACTTAGAGTATGACATGTGTCCTCACATGTACTAAAGAATAGGCGGAGCTCAGGTAATAATGACTGGTACTATCATAGTAGTAAATGAATAGAATAAAATAAATCAAATATGCGATAACAAAAGATATGGCATACCTTTGATAATTGCATGTACGTGTGAAGAAATATGACGATGTCTGCATGAGTTGACAGTTGGGAATGATATCATAATTAAGGGTGATGCGGATGGATGAAGTGGATGGGTGACGTGGGTGGATGAGATGAATGGATGGAATGGATGGATGGGATGGAAGATAAAGAAGTGGGATGTGGCGACAAATGAGAATGGAGAAAAGGGGGTTTCCTTTAAAAAAAATAAAACTTTTATTATGAGCATGCTTTTCAAAATTACGGTGAAGCTGTAGGAGAAAGGCTAAAGCCTTCGGCTGTAGGAAGAGTAGCGGGAGGATCCTGAACAAACTGCTACATGAATTGTTCTTTTAAGACTCGTTTATGGTACAATCAGAGTCAGTGTCCATTAACTAGCAATTTGAAACGGACTGGATCAATTGTCACTAGCTATACAGCTCCATTGTCGAACACATTCTCAACTTCATAGGGACCAAGCTAGCATGTTGTGAGCTTACCTTGGTTTTCTTAATATCTGGAATCATTTAACAGAGCCCAATCACCAGCAGAAAATTGTTTGGTTTTTATGTGTTGGTCATGCCATTTCTTCCGTTGCTGTTGGACTGCTTCTGTATGTTACAGGGCGGATTTTCTCATTTCATCTAAAGCATTTAGCTGTAGGAGACGGTCCTTCTGTGCTTCAGATATTTCCATAATGAGTTCAAGAGCTATCCTCAAGGTTTTGTGCTTGAATTCTATGGGCAACATGGTTGTTTTCCCATAAAACAGCTCAAAAGGTGTAAACCCAGTTGTTGTCTTCCATGTAGTTCTGTAGGCCCAAACTACTTCACAAAGTCTATTGCTCCAATCTTTTCTATGGAGTTGCACTGTCTTTGTTAGGATCGCCTCAATTTCCCTATTTGTTACCTTCGCCTGACCATTGGCTTGAGAGTGATAGGGGTTGGACTTCCTATGTTTGATTTTATAGTCATTCATTAGTGCAGTGATCAGATTCGATGTGAACTGAGCTCCTTGATCAGTTACAAGCTCTCTGGGAACTTCAAATCTAGTGAAAATTTGTTCATATAGAAATTCAGCAACCTTGTTATCTCGAGCATGAGTCATAGCTTTTACCTCAACCTATTTTGTTACATAGTCCATGCAAACTAGAATATATGACTTTCCATTTGATGGTGGATCAATTTGTCCCACAAAATCCATTCCCCATTTATCAAAAGGGGTGACTATTACCTGTGGGTATAGTGGCATTTCATCTGACTTGGTTGGTCTTCACATACACTGACATCAGTCATATTTCCTTGTATAGGCCACAACATCCTTGTGTAATGTTGGCCAGTAGTACCCTATTATAAGAATCTTCATTGATGTTCTCTTTGATGCAAAATGTCCCCCACATGGTTCATCATGGCAAGCATGCAATATATCATAAGTCTCATCTTCTCTTACACATATTTGCATCACTTGATCAGGTCCAGTATAAAACAGACAATTTGCAATCCATGAAAAGTTAAAACTTTTCTCGATTAACAATTTCTTTTCTTTTGGAGAAAAGTGGGCTAGTATTCTGCTCGCTGCTAGATAATTGGCAATGTCTACATACCATGGTGTATGTGCAGCAATAGAAAACAAGTGTTCATCTGGGAACCTTTAATCAATGACCTTGTGTTCAACAGGTGCAGCTAATTGAATTCTTGATAAAAAATCAGCTACAACATTAGCTCTTCCTGGTTTATCATTGATTGTAATGTCAAATTCTTGTAACAATAGGATCCATCTTGCTAATCTACCAAAAATGATAGATTTCTTCATCAGATACTTGATTGATGCATGGTTAGTATGGATGAATATCTGATAACCTGTGACATAATGCCTAAATTTATTCAAAGCATACACTACTGTGAGCAATTCCTTTTCTGTAACAGTATAGTTGAGCTCAGGACCTTGAAGGTTCTTGTTGATAAAGTAGATAGCATGCTCAATTGAATTTTCTTTTTGACTTAAGACTGCTCCTATACCAAAAGCAGAGGCATTAGCATGTATATGAAAAGGAAAATTCCATTTTGGACCTTGAAAAATAGGGGCTTTAGTAAGCAAGTCCTTTAGTTGCAGGAAGGATTTTTCACAGGCCTGTGTCCACTCGAATTGAGAATCCTTAGTTAACAAGGCATAAACTGGGCTAGAAATTTTATTGAAATCTTTTATAAACCTTCTGTAATACCCTGCATAGCCAAGGAAACTTTTGACATCCTTTTGTTTTGCAGAAGTTTGTAAATTCAGAATAACTTCAATTTTAGCGGGGTCGACCTGAATTCCATTCTTTGAAATATGATGGCCTAGAACAATACCTTCTTCCATCATTAGAAAACATTTTTCATTGTTTAGGGACAAATTTTTCTCTCTGCACCTTTTTAATACTTTTTCTAAATTCAGCAATGTTTCTTCAAATGTGACTCCATAGGTAGTGAAATCATCCATATAAATATCCATACAGTCATGAGATATATTAGCAGAGATACTAATTACTGCTCTCTGAAATGTTACTGGCGCATTGCATAGACCAAAAGGCAAGACTGAGTAAGCAAATGTTCCCCATGGATAGGTAAAAGTGGTCTTATCTTGATCTTCAGGGGAAATTTTTATCTGATTGTACCCACTGTAACCATCCAAAAAGGAAAAATATTTTTTGCTAGACAGTGAGTCTAGTACTTGGTTTACAAAAGGTAGTGAAAAATGATCTTTTTTAGTGGCATTGTTCAACTCTCTGTAATCTACACACACTCTCCATTTTCCACCTTTCTTGGGGACAATAACTAATGGAGAAACCCATTGACTGTCAGAGATTGGATAAATAAAACCAGCATTAAGCAACTTTTGAAGTTCATTTTTAACTATTTCTCTAAGTGTTGGATTTACTCTTCTTTGAGGCTGTCTAACTGGTAAACAATCTTCTTTGATATAGATCCTGAGTACAAATTTGAGGATCTATTCCTTGCATGCCCCCATATTCCCATGCAAAAGCTTTATGTTGATCTTGTAGCATTTTTAATAAGTCAGCCTATTGAGACTATGACAGCTTGTTATTGATATTCAAATAGTGACGTAGAGACAATTCTATCTACTTAGTGAGATTACTCATAGAATCTACAGGTGATGTTTGTACCTCTTGTGGAAGAAAATTATGAAAAATTGCTAAAAGTTTAGGCAGTGAACTCTCATAATTTGGTTGCTGCAAGAAACATTATAGATGGCTGCCATTTAGATCAGATGAACTATCTTTATCAGAGTTAAACTGTAGAATTTGAAAAAGCAAAGCATCCTCATTCTGAAGTTGTGAGAATCAATCATTTTGAAGCATCATTAATTGAGCCAATGAATTGGCTTCTTCAGTTTCTTTCCCCATATTTGGCCAAACAAGTCAGGACAAATCTGGTTGAGGTCTAGTAGGCGGATACAAAGCCAATTTTTTTGTGGACTGTCCATCAAAAATGGTCATATCTCTAGAACGACATCCTATAAAATCATCAGAGTTGCTAACCATGGTCTACCAAGGATAACTAGATACCCTTTTAAATTTGTCTTAACTAATAATATTGTGAAATCAGCTGGATACTTCCAAGATTCAAGAGTGGCAATTACATCTTCCACCATTCCATTAGGTTTAACTGTGGAGCTATCTGCAAGTTGCAGAACTGTAGGTGTAGACCTAATGTTTGAAATGTTCAAGGAGTCCATAGTATGCTTTGTCATGACATTAATGGCAGCACCTAAGTCAATCAAAACATTTTTACAATTTGGCCATTTATATGTATCTGCATTACAGGACTTCCAGGGTCAATAAACTTTGGGATGACTACATTTCCCAACATTATATCAGCCAATTTCCCTAAGACATGAATTGTTTGGGGATCATTTTTCTTCCATCTAAGCTTCTTCAAACAGACCTCTTTAATAGCTTTTCCAAAAATGGGAACATCTTTAATAGCCTGAAATAAAGGGATTTGAATTTATACATTCTTGAGTTGATCCAAAATGTCAAAAGTGGGTTCTTCCATGGATTTAAATGCAATACTTTGCAACCTCTAAGGAAAAGGTGGTTTTTCTTGGCTTTGCAAAATAGGCTCCTTAGAAACTGTATCAGGTATAGGCATATGCTCAGTAGGAGTAGTAGGTGTAGTAGATTCTTCAAGGGGAGAATCTGGTATTTCAATAGTCAGAGGCGGTTTTGGAGCAGGTAGAGTGGTTCCAGACCTCAAATGGATATCATTAACGTTTAAGGCATAAGCTTGATATTGGTTGGCTTCAGCAAGATACATAGGCTGCTATGGCTATTGTTGTTGCTTATTATTGGGATTTGGCAATGGCTGGGCATGCATAGGCATTTGCTTTGGAGGGCTAGGATTTGTGGTAGTTGTTGTAGGAGGTGGCATGAGGGCCTGTGGTTGTGGCTGTGGAAGCTGCAGGAACCCAAGGGACTAATTTTTCCATTGTTGAGGACCTCTCCATTGAGGATTCTGTTGCCAATTACCTAGAGGTGGGGTCTATTGTCCTTGTGGCTGCTGCCAACCTCCTTGAGGAGATTGCCATTGCAGGGATTGATAATTAGGACAACTTGGTTGAGGTGGATTCTAGGGTGGTGGTGGTCCATATGCAGGTTGCCATTGCTTATTATAGCCAGAATAAGGATTACTAAAAGTTAAAGGATCTTGAGGCATACCTTGTCTTTGGGGCCATGGTCTCCTTTGTGCAAAAAAGAACACTTGATCATCATCACCTTCTACTGGGTTGAAGTCAGTAGGTAGTTGCTTAGCTTCCAAATTAGCCACCATCTTGCATCTGCAGTCACGCTTCTTCTGTCTGCAGTATGGATAGAACTTGGCCAAAACTGCCTCAGCTTCCTCATGTTTCTTCCGAGCTTGCATAGTGTCCAGTTGTGTAGCCATATTATTAATGATGTCTTGCTTGAAGTCAGAAAACAAGTTCGTTATCTCCATCCGAGAAACTCCACCAGAAGAAGACTTCCCCATTGTAGCATGATGACCTCGACCTTTCTTAACTATTGCTCGAGAGTAGTTAAGACATATTTTCTTTATATCATCCCAAGGCAGTTGGGTTATATCACCTCCTCCTATCAAGTCTAGGGCATCGATACAAGCATTACTAATTCCCCTTAGAAAGAGTGATTTTTGAGAGTCTTCATTGAGAGTATGGTTTGAGTTCCTTTTTAGTGAAAAAAAGAACCTTGAAAGATAATCTTTTAGACTTTCATCCTCCTCATGCTGAATTCGGAATATGTCATCACCTTTATTGGAAATCTTACAATATTCCTTATACTTCTCAAGGAATTTTGTTTGCATGGCTGCCCAACTATCAACAACACCTCTTCCCAGACTCATGAACCATCTAAGAGCTCCCTCCTTCAAGATGGAAGGAAATAACTTCAGTTTATGAGCGTCTAAGTTGTAGTCATAACTGCGACAGAGGACATCAAACTCAAATAGAAAATTTTCTGGGTCCTCCATAACTAGGGCATAAAACTTGGGAAGCAATGAAGAGGGAATATTTTTAAGATTGTCAGTATCTCGCTGGGGAACAATAGGAAACTCAAAAGAAGGAAGTGGATTATTAGGTGGATTATTTGCCATATTTGCGTGTTGGAATAGCAGAGCAAATGGATTTTCCTCAGGTTCTTCGTTAGCTAGGTTAAATGGTAGTTCAACAAACAGGTTTTCAGGGAGGAACCTTCCTAGTGCGTCTCTTCTTCTTCTATGCATGAAATACGATGAATGGTCATTTGAAAAATTTTGAAACTTTTGACTAACAAACTAAACTAATATTAAAAATGACTTCTGACAAATCCTTAACTTGACGCCATCCCCGACAATGGCACCAAAAATGGTCGCACCCACAAAAGGATATGAAAATCATAGTAAAACCTTTCCTGGGAATTGGACATTCCAACAGGTGACTAATATCTCTCTATGGACATTCATTTACTTGTCAAACCAGGGGACGTATACTTTAAATGGTGCAGCACAATATATGCACTAAGAATTAGTTTTGGTCAAAACTTAACAGAAATAAATACTTGAAAGGAATTATGTCTACGCTACAGGAAGGTAATGCAAATTTCTTTTAACTCAACTATGATTTGATTAAAATAGAAACCATAATACCTACAACTAAAATACAAACTGTGAACAGGCCTTATGCTACAGGAACAGGCACAGGGATGGACTCCCTATGTTGCAGGAGCAATACAAGACTGAGTTTGTATGAAAACTTCAAATATGAAAGCTAACTGATGATCAACAGAAAAGAACAGCTAACTAACTAGCTACAGATACTTACTAAGTAAGGCCCCTTAGCAAGCATCTACTGATTACGTAGGTGCTGAACTTAGAACTTCATCAAACTTTATTCATGAAAACAAAATGGTATACATTGCTTTGTTGATATAGAAACTAACAACAAACTCTGTCTCTTGTCAAACAGATTCTGCTTTTCATTATCATACTGACTCTTACATGGTATTTGTTAACTTTCTATCACTATGCTTCTATCTTACTCTAACTATCATCTCCTTTTTTTACTCACGTAGGAGGAGTACTTTATTTAAAATCAGGAGAGCAACTAACTAACTAACCCTATCAAAGAAAGACGTGGAAGTAAAGTGTATCCCAGAATCAAGGAACAAACTTCATAAATGAATTTATGCGTTCAACCTGATCTGGAGAGAATCTAGTGCTCCACTCTTTCCAGATTGACTGTCATTAAAAATATTTTCCAACGATTTCGGTCAAAGATTCTTCACTAGAGCTTCCTCGAAGTCGTGCAGGAAATAGACTTTACTGCAAGGCCGAGATTGGCTGCGCTTGACTCCATCATACTTCTTCAATAACCTGCGAAACAAAAGGTAACAAATGCGAAAGAAAAAGGCGTATGGCACATACACAATATCCGTTCATTAATCACACATTTAAATCTATTTCATCATTCAAAACTTGTATGCTATATACAAGTCATTTAGGGAGTCAACGGGGTAATAAATGTAGTCAAGTGAACACAATAAGCTGCAGGAATATGAAAATGTTTTGCTACTGGATATCCCCATAAAAGGTTTCAAAAGAGTTTTAAACAACCACGAATATCAAAAGTAAAGGCATTAAAAGTTCATTATAATATCCAAACTATGAGCACATTTTGGGCTCATCAGTGTCCACCAAATCCTTTTCCAAAATTTCTTTATGGGTAGTTGGTAAAATTTTAAGAGGTTCTAGTATGGATATCTATGTTGGAATCCTTTGCAATTGGTCTACGATATTGTATTGATTTGAAGGGGCAGTAGGTATTTTAGATGTACTTCCTTTCAAAAAAACTTGGATTGTGCTCTTGTGGTCATGTTCACTGGTAAGTTGTCTTGTTTATTGTTGATTTTGATGACGTTGATTTGATTATCACCTGCAACAATGACTTGTTTATGCTCAATTTTGATGCCATTGATTTGATTATCAATTCCAACAATGTCTTGTTTGTCATTGATTTGATTATCAACTGCAGCAATGTGTTATTTATTCTTGATTTCAATTTCATTGGTTTGATTATCAACTATAGTAATGTGAAGTATTGTAGTATCATAGACATATTTCACATTTTTCCCTTTGGTGTTTGTTGAATAGGATTACCATTTTTCATAGCTGGGTAGAGGATTTTCAAATGCTCCATGATTAGCATTTATTTGAGGTCCTTATACTGATATGTCCTTTCTATCTATCAAGTCTTTCACCAAATTTTTTAATTGCATACAAACATTTGTTTTTGACCTTTGTTTCTATGAAAATCACAATAATATGCATCATTCCACCATGATGGTTTGACTCTTGGTTCCCAATCTTGTGCCTCTAGTAATGTTATGAGTTTGTTTGCAATAAGTTCTTTTAATGTTGATTCAAGTGACTACCCTAAAGGTGTAAGTTTTTTGTAATTTGATGGTGTTCGATACGGTGTTGAAGCTAGTTTAGATTCATTGTTGTTTTGATTGTTGTTTTGGTTATTTTGGTTGTTTTTGGGTGTAATTCCTAATAGATTGAAGACTAGTTTTGCATTATATGTTTTAGTTGCACCATCTTTACCAACATTTTTATTTCTTGTCCATAATTTTGATTTTTGATGGTTGTTATAATGATTAGAAGAGTTGGCATTGTTTGTTCCTTTATTATAGATTTTTAATATTTCTCTTTTAACCAATTCTTACTCATTCTTAAGTCTATTTTCAATCATGTTTTCAAAGTTGGGTGGACATTGAAATTGAATTCCATAACTCATCTCACTGTTTAGATTGTCAATGAAGATTTCCATCTTTTCTTTCTTAGGTATAGGGTGGGAATATCTAGCAAATAATCATCTCCATCATTGTAGAAATATGAGGAATGATTCACCATTTTTTTGTTTTGTGTTACAAAGATCTTTCATGGTTATTTCATGTTGAATGTTGTATGAGTATTGGGTAATAAATTTATTGACTAGCTCCTCAAATGACCTAATACCTAGTGGGAGTTTTGAAAACCATTACATGCATTGACCACCCAAACTTCTTGGAAATTATCTCATTAAATAAGTCTCTTCATGTGAAAATTCCAAGCTCATGGTGCGAAATTCTCTTACATGGTCTATAGGATTAGATTTTACATTGTATTTGTCATATTTTGGAAGATCACAGTTTCTTGGAAATGGTATAATGTTCAAACTTCTATCAAATGGATAAGGATAGATGTCTTGCATTAAATATCTTTTTGTTGTTCATGTTTACCTGTCTTGGATTTTTTGAGTTAAAGCATTCATTGGATCTATGGTTTCTGAGTCAACTTCTATTTTCTTGGGAGCTCCTTTCAATTGGTTTACATCAAAGTCATTAGGTATTTTCACACCTTGGTATTCCAACATCAAAAAGTATTTCTCTCCATATTTTTCTAGAATTTTCTCCTTGAACTTGTGAAATTTAAGGTCTTGTTGAGCTTGTTGAATGTCCTCATCAATTATCTCATCTGTTTCAGGTTGGTGAAATTTATGAAAGGGATTTTCTTCTCCTTCTGCCATGATGGTTTGGGTTTCAATTTCTTTCTCTTTGAGTTTCTGTTTTTGAGCTTTTATTAAAATGGGAATGCAAGTGATAAAGGTTTTCTATGCTTTGATCTTTGTTTTAGGAGTGCTAATTAAGTCACTAAGTCAAATAGGATGATAGATCCTATTGATGAGACTATGGCTAAATCTGATGTAAAGTGTTTTGTTTCATGATGAATGATGATAGATTATGATGATGAAACTCAACTAAACAATCAAAGATGATATTTGATGATTAGGAGCTTTAAGATGTTTGATCCAAGTTTAGTTTAATAGATTTCACTTCCAAAAGCTAGTTTCTTCAAGTTTAAACCAATGTTTGAATCAGGAATGAACTTTTCTCTTAAAAAAGGTCCCTAAATATGATTCTAATTGTCTAAAAGATGTTCAATTAAGCTCTTTGTTTGTGAATCAGATGGATGTGCTAAAATGGGTTGTAGATGCGCTAAAAGATGGGACAGATGTGCTAGACTGCCTAAATATGATTCTAATTGTCAGACATAAGGTCAATTTAGCTCTTTATTTGTGAATTAGATGGATGTGCTAAAAGATGGACTAAATTCACTAAAAAGGAGCCTATATGCACTATATTGTCCCATATATGCGCTAGAACAGAGAGCTTATGTGTTGAAAGATGAGGAAAATGTGCTAGAAAAGAACCCAAATGCACCAGAATATGAGCTAAATGCATTGAAACATGAAGCTTATGCAATAGAATATGAGCTAAATGTGCTGAAATATTAAGCTTATGTGCCAAACTAGAAATGGTCACCTTTTTTAAAGTTTTTCTAATTTTCTTATTTTCAACTCAGTGAATTGGGTGTTTTTAATGGATGATCTTTTGACCAACAAGTTTTCCTGGTTTTTCTCATTTCTAAGTCATGTGAATTAAGTGATTTTTAATGGATGATCTCTTGGAAAATTATTTCAAACATAGCAACAAGTAGTAAAATAGTTTTTTCACCCTATAATCTAAACATTGAGTGCGTGTTCTAGGATCTAGTCTAATCCCTTTGACCTTCATTGGTATTGAACAACTAAAAACAAATCAATCAGACTCTCCTAATGTCAAGGGTCATTAATAACATCACAACCCACATCTTAGAACTACATCAGCTCACACAACCCTATCATCCCTTAGAGGGCACCCGTGTTTTTTTATTTTCTAGGTCTTAACAAAAGTCAAATTCTCCACTTTTGGCCAATAATCCCTGGTAGTTATATGGTGAGTATCTTGGGGGAAGATTCTTCCCTCCACTTGCACTATGAATATTATAATGTTTGGGAACTAACTCGGCTAGTTACTACACTTAAAGTTCTTAGTAATGGTTTTAATTTAGTGCGACAAATGATAAACTCCCTCAAGAAACCTCCCAACCTTTAGAACAAAGGCTTTGGGGATGGTTATCAATGCACACTACCATTAAATGTGATTTTCATCACAATCACGTTTGATTATAGTGGGTTGGAATACTTGGCTTTAGTCATTCCCACTTAGGTCGTTCTTGTAGGGTGAGTACTTTTTCCCACTAGGATAGGCCTTCTTTAGGTGCTATTGCAATAAAATGAAAGAGTGAGTCTAGCATTCTAGTCACCTAGTGAAGGGGAGAGCATAGGCCTATCACTTTACAAACACAACATACATGGTGCTCATTAACCTCATAACTAACCTAAATGCCTAATTTAATCAAAAGGAAAAATAACTCCAGGCCCTACAAACAACATTAGTAGTCTTAGATAATGTCTTTGGTAGCGTATAAATCACCTACAAAAATAGAAAGACACATATTAGTTTCCAGAATCTCATTTATTTGTAAATAAAGGTAAATGCAATAAAATAGAGAACACATGTGCTAAAAGATTCACTATATGAGCTACTAAATGCATTAAATGCACTATTCTAGAAAACAAGAAAAGGGAAGTCAAAATCTTATATATGCACTAGAAGAGTAGGTATATGCATTGGAACAGAGCATGGATGCACCAAAAGAATAGTTATATGCACTAGAGCAGAGCTTTGATGTGCCAAAAGTCTCCACCTATACACTGAAAGATGCTTCAGGTGCACTACATCGAAAGCCACAAATGAACCCATTCATGAAAACTTGCCAAAAAAGTTTAAAACAGGGCTAGGCCCCACGGTGGGTGCCAATTTATGTGTTTATGAATAATGTGAGTGCATAAGAAAATAATACAACACACCAATGAAACATTATATTAGATAATTCAAATTATAATCAAATCAAAATCACAAACTCCCCAATGGTGTCTCATTTTCCTCTATCTCCAAGGATTCTTTAAATATTTTTTTCTCTCAAATTGTTTGTGCACATGAATTTCCAAATGGCAACCTAAAGAATGAGATGTTTGAAATGCAATAAATACTTCCTACATTACATGATTGCTAATTTTTTTGTGCATGATGTGTAAAGATTAATGATGTTGCTATTATATTGTTAATAAAATGATATGATGAATCTACAACAATTAAGATCTACTAATGCAAGTACAATGACTAATCTACTTGATTCTAAAATGCAAACACTAAAATGCTAATGCTGAGATGACAATGCTCTTTGAAATTTTGTAGAGTTTAATTATGCTCAACTCTCTATATGTTTTTGCGATTAATTAGGGTGTATTTATAGATTTTGCAAGGCATAAGCTTAGGTGGCAAGATTCAATAGTTTGGATTCGATCTGGAGGGATGAATGGTTGAGGATGAAGAGGTTACAGAGAATCAAGGAGTGTGTTCCCTTTAGTAGAGCAGACTACCAAGTGTGAAGAAGAAACAAATGAAGATGAAGGCCAAGTGTCTCAAAATTTGTGAGAATTTGTTGAGGATAAATGCCATATTAAATATTGAAAATATTTAATTTCATGAGACACATGATGAGGTGGAAGATGAGAGGTTAGTAGAAATGTTCTTAAATTCAAATTTAATGAGAGGAGGTTAATTAAATAGAACAAAATAATTGAATTTGTTTATTTAATTAAGACATGAAGAAAATGATTTAGAATAGGAATAATTGGGGAAAGTGAACTAGATAAATAAAATTTTCAATTTATTTATAAGTAGAAGAATTAAAAATCATTAATTAAATAACTTGTATTTAATTAATTTCCCAAGACCAAATTTAAGTGTATACAATATGTATGATCACTTTAGGGTAGTAGAACCTCAATCTATCGACTAGGTGAGCTATTCCAATGAAGTGGTAAATGAGAGAATCATATTAGCCCCTCACACAATACCAAAGTTATCCTCCTGATGACTTCGGTAAAATACCACAATGAAAATTCTTTTGTAAATGCTTTTGAATGTCATGAAAAAAAATTGTTAAAGGAGATTTTGCTTTATTATTATAATAGTCTTCCTCTTAGGGAGCATTGTGCCTAATGTCGCCAAGAGAGGAAAAACCAAGGTGTCAGCTTACTACCCATGGGATGCCTTGTTTGCATCATGCCATGACAATAGATTGTACACTCTTCAACAACATCAAACCCAATGACACAACCAAGAAGAGGACACACCACAAGAAAAAATAAAATCACACCATGAAATTTTCCAAAATATTTCATCATTGTATTACCCCAATAGGTATGTGCAAGGTTATCATCGAAAAAATAGGCCCTTAAGTGGTGAAAAATTCAGAAAAATTAGAGTTAGGCAACGTGACATAAAAATTTGAATAAGTTCTATATATTATTTCAAAAATATGTAAGAATAGAATCTGTAGAAAATTGAATGTAGTTTCTAAACTACAAGGTTTTTTTTTTTTTTAAATCTATTTGGTGAAAATTTGAAGTTTCAATGCAGTAGTACTTAAATTTCAAAGAAAAACTAAAAGGTAGGTGTTTGTCTGACCACCCTAACCAAAATAAAATGATAATATTTTTTTATAAGATTTTAGATATAAGTAGAGGACTCATGTCTCGATGTGATGCATATATTTTTGTAATTTTTTTCTACGTAAATAATTAATTGTTTTTTTTATTAGAAATTTTAAAAAATATAAAAAATCATATGTCTGACAACCTGAACTTGGTCAAAAGTTCATGAAATTCTTTCTTTTTATTTAATCCTATAGTATGTAAAGCATAGATGTGGATGTTTCAAATTCAAAATGTCTGCTTTGAAAGCTATAGATATTTTTCAATCAGCCTATCAATCAGGACTTTAGTCGTAATTCAAATAGGAAATGAATAATAATTATTTATTAAATTCAAATTAAAGAATAATTTATATTGGTGGAAAGCTAAGAATCTCCTTTAAAACCCTTTTGTTTCATCAATTTTAGGTAAAGAAAAAAGTCATCAGCCACATACCCTACACATACCCATCATATCGCCACTTTTTGGCCCATCATGATCCTATACATACCCCACTTTAAAGTAGCTTCTACACCATCACTGTGAGTAGTTGTTGTAAAGTAGCCAATAATTTTGATCCTAAGACATGAGAGCTTTCCCCAAAAAACCGTATGTAGAGTCATATGTTTCCAAACCAAGTTGCATCATGAAATAGGAAGGAAGGGTTGCCCCCACAAACACATAAGGGATCTATGGATTTGGGGTCAGTATCTCTATGCTAAAATGTTGTCATAGAGCATGGAACTATCATCATTCCCCAAATACTCATAGAACTGGAAGAATAACACAAAGAGAGAAAAGAAAAAAACCATTCGAGTCAACACAGAAGAAACATGAATTTCTTGATTCTTTGCATCATCCCATAAAGGAAAACATAATACAAATGAAAAAGAAAAAGAAAAAATCTTTTGGGTCAACATAGAAGAGACATAAATGTCTCAACACCTTGCATCATCCCCAAAAGGAAAACACAAGACAAATGAAAAATGATTACAACATAGAGAAGAATGAAGGTACATATAAAACAATTCACTAAAGAGAGAGGAACAACAAACTGTGAAATATCATGGGGGATCACATTACACACATGCAATCACAAAGAAAAGTGAAAAATCAAAAGACTAGTAAGGCACAACCAAGTCATCCTAGAAAGTAGGTCAACTGCCTCCCAATCTCATTCGGTATAAACAAAAGGCAGGCAACTAGCCAAAGGGACAACAAAAAATACATTACTAGGACAATGCTACCTAATCCCTTTCCCCCAGTTAGTGATAGACAAGGATGAGCCTAGAATGGATGATGGTATGCTGCTCCTTGCAAAAAGGAAATGATTTGCAATTTATTTAAAACATGCAATAATGAGTTTCGTATGATCCTGCAACTATTACATGGCAAGGAGAAAAAACTATTGCTATTGATTATAATGAGTAGAAAGAGTATAGACTTGATTCCTATGTAATGAGATATTCCAACATGTAGTATTTATCAGTTTTGGATGCACCAAAGTTAATCTTGTCTTGGAAGAATCTTTTGTAATAGTGTTGCTATTAAGTGAAGGCTTGTTTGGTGGTTTGATTTTTATCGAAGGACAATGACCATGACTATGAGTTATTTCTTGCACACATTAGGCTCTATAGGGACACGAATACCTTTTTCTCTAGCACCGCATCCTTTTCCACTATAACCAAGTTATTTCATAAGTTTGTAACCTCTTTTGTGAAGCTTTTTCATTTCTTTTGGATTTGACGGTTGCTCATAATCAGTTTCATCAAAGTTTATCATGTATGATGTCCTTTCTTCTAGAGTGGTTAAAGTGGATGCTTTTGAATTTTCTATTGACATTACTGCTTTTTTTGTTTCCCTTTGTAGGCTCTATTTTTATGATATTTTACTCACCCAAGGATGTAGGTATAAATCAAAGGAACTTGAAGCATCTTTCAATAATTTTGTGACCTCTTCAATAAGCTTTTTTGTTTCTTTCTCAACATGCAAACAACTTTTGGGATTAGGATTGGTCTTGATTGTATACACCTCATTATATATGTGAGCAATGCCATTGTTACTCAGTTTTTGCAAAAAATTATCATCATCAAGTTTCCTTTTAGGTGGTTCTAAGATAAGATTTGGTTCATTTTGAACTTTTGGTTTTTGTGAGGGTGGATAAATAATAAGTTGAGGCTTAGGCAGTTCAATAATTAGAGGACTCGAAGAAGATATAATGTTCATAAACTCAACACACTTGTCCTTATTTTCATGATCTCTTAGCTAAGGGGAGTCTAATGTCACTTCATCATCTTTGAATAAGAAGGTCACATCACTATTTCTTGAAAGACATGTGTCTTTTTTCTAATTTGCTTGCACCATGATATCTTCCCTAGTAGGACATTTTTTAGGAGAGCAACAAACTAGATGTTCATGACATTCATTGTCTGGTTCTTCTAAAATATCTTCATCACTAGTAAGGGAGTGATCAATCATTGGATTTATTGTTTATAAATGATGACATTCTCTTGTTCAATAATTTTTTTCCTAGGGGAAGAGAGGAAAATAGGACTCTCACAACTCTCATTAATTGGATCTTCTAACACAAAAGTATCTTCGTCATAAATAGGAGAGATATTAGGAAAAGGCCAAATTTTATTGTTGTGATTGCCCATGATCTCATCCCTATTTTCTAAGGTTTTATTCTCTAGTGTCATGATATATACCCTAGTGGGAAATCTTTCAAGAGGTTCATCACATTCCATGATTAGATTTTGTAAAGTATCTTCATCACAAATAGGGGAGGCCTCAAGAGAAGAACAACTATGAGTTTCATGATCACCAATGATTGGAGTTTTTTGTTCAAATAGATCTTCCCGAATGGTAGGGGAACTAGGAAAGGGATAAAAAAGATTCTCATGAATGTCAATAAGTGTACCTTCTAACACCAAACTACCTTATTTGCATCTAGGAGGGATATTAGGAAAGGAACAAGTTTGATTGCCATGGTTATCCACATACCCTATAATTTCTTCCCAAGTTGGAGAGGTAGGATTGTCATAGATCTTAATCATTGTATCTCTTAACACCAACATGTCCACCTCATAAATGTGATTTTCATGATTGACCATGATTACATCTTGTTTCACTAAAGCATTCTCATAAGTAGGTGAGGTGTTAAGAGAGGAATTTAGACTAAGTAAAGTACTGGAAATGATATCATCATCTTGTGTCATGATATCTTTCCAAGGGGTAGGAGGAGAAGGGTAAGAAAGACATTCATCATTCTCAATGATTGCATCTTCTTTCACCAAGATACCTCGTCACTAATAGGAGAGGTATTGGGAGAAGAAAAACTATGATCTTCATGGTTATCTATGCTTGTATCCTCTTCTATCACATCATTCCCACAAATAAGAGAGATGGGAGGGGTTATAGGTTTGAGGAAAGCATTAAAATTTTCACTCTCTTGCACTAAGAGACTCTCATAACTAGGAAATGTATTGAATGAGTGACTAACATGTGTATTGACTAATTTTTTCTTTATTAACTTAGAAAATATGGATACTAACATTTGTGACATGCAATGCAATTTGACCTAGAATGAAATGCAAATTTTAGATTCTAGGCTGATTACACAATGTAATAAGCTGAAAATGGAATGTTATGATGTAATTTTGAACTTTTAACAATGAATAAATTTAAGCTAAATGTAATGAAATTGATGAAACAACAAATCAAGAAACTGAAACAATAAGATAATAGCACCAAATAGAAGCTAAAAACTAAGATTTTAATGTCTTGAAAATGCAGATTTGTAGCTAACAGGGACTCATTCAACCTGGTGAGGGCCTAAATGAGTCTTGGTTAGGTCTTTCTGAATATTTCTAGGATTTTATTCTTTTCATATGCTAAAAGTTGAAGGCTCAACCTGGTCAGGGACTCATTCGCCACTAAAAGTGAATAGGTCCTAGATCAGGGTTTTAAAGAGGTTAAAACTACAAATTTTGAGTTTTTCTTTGTGCTTTTCATGCCCAATTTAAAACTATAATTCATGTGACGAAAGTTTCCAGAATTTGATGACCTAATGCAAGTGAAATGAAGGGTAAATAACACCTTTTGGAATGCAATTTTATATTTTATTTTCAAATGAAAATTTATATGATCTAAATGATATGTAAGGTGACTAACTTGTTTTTGTATTTTTTAGATTTAAGAAAAGAAAAACAATATAATTCTAAACCTTAAATGAGATGCAAGATTGCAATGGAAAACAAGAAACCCTAAATAACATCTTTAATTCAATGTAAATTTAAATGCTAATGAGTGCAACATCTAGCCTAGGATGCAATGAAAGACTTTAAAATAAAAAAAGTTATAATATTCAATGAGTCGAGTTCATCAAAACATTTAATAGAAAAAGTAGGGTTTACCACCATGAGTGAACAAGATGATAAACCACAAGTTCTTTTTCTTGTTCAAACATCCAATTATGAGAGCTTAAAGATGCAAATAACAATTAGCAATGATACCTAGCATCTATAGCAACAAAATGGTAGGCTTTAAGAGTGTAAAATGATGTGTACCTTGCTAGAAAAGTGTTGTTTCAAAGCCCACTGAGGACTCATTCACCTTTAGTGGCGAATGGGTCCCTATTAGGGCTTCTGAAAAGTTCCTTCTAGTTTTTGTTCCTCTCAATCTGTAACTCCAAATTGTAGATTTTCATTGCTCTAGCCCTACTGAGGACTCATTCACCTTTAGTGGCAAATGATTCCTTTTAGGGCTTTAGAAAACTAATTTCAAGATCTTGTACCTTGATGTTTACACTCTTGAAATCATAGTTATCAAATTTGGAAGCCAATAGTTAATATTGTAGAGCTTTTTTCATGATCTTTCACTTTGAATGACAACTTTTGTAACTTTGTAACTTTGACAACTTTGCTCCAAATCTTTCTCAACTTAATCTTCAACCTAAAAATCTGCAATAACACACTCAAGGGCAAGAAAAACTTTTTTTTTGTTAGTGAATGGGGGTTTACCTCAATCAAACCCCTTATAGGTATTTAAACCAAATGATGAAATAAAGGAAATGAAGCATGAAAGTGCAATAATGTAAATGATATCACCTTGGATTATATCTTGTGAATCAAATCTACAAACAATCATGGAGTGGACATGAAGAATGTAGATCTTGGATGTAGAATGATGCTTGAAAATTTATCCACAATGCAACATTAACTTCTTAGCTCAACACACATGAATGCATTAAACCCTTGACATGATGATAAGACTTTGAATTGTTGCAACAATCACTTGAAATCTACCTTGAAATTCCTTATGAATGCTCTAATGCTTGATCACTTGAATGCTTGATAAACTTGCTAGCTTGTGTTTGGAGAAACAATGTGAATTAACCCCTTATTTATACTAAATTAGGAGATTAACCCCAAAATTCAAAGAACTAATGCTGACACTAGATCTGGAAAGAAAGATAATTTAATTCCTATTAGAATGAAATTCAAAAATTAGGGTCTCATTAAGGGAGAACCCATTCGCCACCAAACGTGAATGGGTCATGGCTAAGTTTCTAGGACCAAGCTTTAGGTAGCTGAAAGAAAGCCAAAAACCCATTCCAGATCAATTGAGAAAAGGGGGTCCTATTAATGGAGGACCCATTTGCCACTAAGGGTGAATGGGTCCTGGCTCAACATACCAGGACCAAATTTTTCCCGATGAAATAATTTGATCTTTAATTTATGATTGTTGGGAAAGATCCTCGAGAGGTGTCAAAATTAAGGCCTAAAAAGGGGTTTAATAACTCCAATGAATTAAGACCGCCTAGATAAGTGTGAAAGAACACTTTACAACACCTATAAAAGGTACAAATTAGGAAAAAAAAATATTTAGAAAGGGGTCCATTAGGCTTAATTAAGAAAATAAGTCCTAGAAAAGCATGAAAGTGTGTTACAACACTTTACAACACCTTTGCTAAGGACCAATTAAGGCATGATTTAGTTAAATAAAGGTCCTAGAATAGTGTGAATGTGTGCAAGACATTACAACACCACTCCAAGACAACATTAATTCAGCTTTAATGTCAAAATAAAGGTCCTAGAATAGTGTGAATGTTTACTACACTATTCTAGGAAATTTTGCCACCATGTAATCTTGGGAACATAACACAAGGTTCCAAAATTATCATATCTTAGCAAGAGCGGGATTGGAAAAAGGAGAAACACTTCTTTCTTGATTAACAAGGCTTACTAGCTTCCTTTGAGGGCTAACTAGAAGGATAAGAAAGTTCTAATAGGCCACCACCACTTGTCTTGCTTTATCATTAACATTGGCTAAGAGTGTTTTATAAGGGTCGAGGCTTTAATAATTGCACCATTGTTACATCTCATATTATGAACATCAATTTCAAAGGCTTTATTAATCCATTCTTATGCTGGTGCAGGCGCCTTGCAGGCTGCAGGCTGCGACCTGTGTGTTTGCTTGGTGTTGTGGGCTGTTGCGTGGTGTGTAGGGGGTTTTTGCCTGAGGGAGTTGGGTGGGGTTTTATTTGTTTGGCTGTGGTGGGTGGTGAGTGTGGGGGTATGGATGGGGATCCCAAGAGTCTGGTGCTTGCAGGTGGGAAGTCATCTCTGGGAAAGGCTGAGGGTGTGAATGCGCAAGGCATGGCTTCTTCTTTTGTGGGTGAGAGCTCTAAGCTCAAGAAAGTGAATGGGTGTCTACCAAGGAGTATTGATCGTCCTGTTCTAGTTATCTCTCCAGAATCGGTGCACGATGACTTTTCTTATTGGACTCAACATGTTTTGATTTGTAAATTTTTGGGAATCTGTGTCTCCCTCTCGGCTTTGGAGTCTTGGATGCGTCGTACCTAGCAGATTGAGGGTGATTTTGATATTTTGGTAGCTGGGAATGGTTTTTTCTTGGTTGATTTTTCTTGCATTTCGGATCGTGATCGAGTTTTTGAGGGAGGCCATATTTTTTCAATCAGGTGGGTTTATTCATGAAACCCTGGCATGGGGGTTTTAATGCTGCAAAGGATTTACCTTCTCAGGTTCCGGTGTGGGTTCGCCTGCCATGGTTGCCCTTGGAATTCTGGAGAGAAGACATTTTGCAAAGAATTGCTGCCCTGCTGGGGAAGCCGGTTGCCATTGCTCAGACTACTTTGGTTAAGAAGGTATTTTCTTATGCTCGCATCTATGTTGAAATTGACCTAAATAATCCTTTGCCAGATTCTTTGGAAATTTGCATTGGCTCGGCTTCATGGATTCAACAGATTGATTATGAGTCCCTCCCCTTTTGATGTCATTTTTTTCATGAATATGGACACCTTCATCGCCAATGCCCTCGGGTCTCCAGATCGGATGGAGCTCCTTCTCCTCCTCCTTCGGGGCCGTCGGTGGACAAGGTAGTTAAAAGTAAGATGCCTGTGGATGAAGGGGGGCATGATAAGGATGGTTTCACTCCTGTCAAGCCAAAAGCTAAGGGGAGAGGTCAAAAGCGGCCCTTTAAGGACAAACAAACTAATCAAGGGTTTAATCATTTTGAGGTCCTAGATAATCAGGTCTTGGAGGAGGGGATTCCTATTGAGATGGTACCTGGGGCCACCAGTATGGATACAGGGCTGGAGAAGGTAGTTGTTGTTGAGAACCCTTCTCTTCCTTCAGATAAGGAGAATTCCAGGCTTTCAGTTGTTATTGCTGGCCCACAGGATGATATCATTTTAGCTGATTTAGCTAAGGAGGCTCTGTCCTCTGGTAAAGGTCGGGGGGTTTCTTATCTAGGGGTACTACAACGCCCTCTCAAGAAGGGACATTTTGAGCACTCCTCTAAAGTTGGTTGTAAAAAGGATGCAGATAAGATTAAATCTACTGGGGACTTGTTGGTTGAGTCTGGGTCTGTTAAGACTATTGGTACCCACTTTTCTCAACCTTCCTCATGATTACTCTTTCATGGAATGCAAGGGGGTTGAATAGCACCTCCCATCAGAAAGCTATTCAGGCTATGATTGGGGTTCATTCTCCAGATATTTTTTGCATTCAGGAGACCAAGCTTCAGGTGGACTTCATGCTTCAGTGTGCCCCTCGTATTTGGTTCTCTGGTCAGTGTCAGTGTATTGGTTCTAAGGGTAGCTCTGGAGGTTTGGCTCATTTTTGGGATCCTCGTAAGGTTGTTCCTCACTGGTGGATTTCTAGCCATTCCTCTATCTCGTTGGTGGCTTCGGTTTTGGATTCTGGTGAGACTATTTTGGTTAGTAATGTTTATGCTCCTGTTGATTTTCGGGGTAAAGGCCAGCTTTGGGCCCATATTAGGTATGTTAGGTCCTATGCTCCTTACCTGCCTTGGATCCTAGCTGGCGATTTCAATGCTATTTTGTGTCTGGAGGAGAAAAGAGGGGGCCTACCGAGACTGGGTCCCGCTTCTGATTTGTTTCGGGCTAATGTGGACTCTCTTTCTCTTGTTGATGTTAAACCTACTAATGGCTTATTTAGTTGGAATAATAGGCAGAGTGGGCCAGAGGTGATTTCCTAGCGGTTGGATAGGTTTCTTGTTTCTTGTTATTGGGTTGGGGGCAGTCTGGTTATTGGCTCAGAGATTCTTGACTGGTGTGGATCTGATCATTGGCCAATTAAGTTTTATGCTTCTCTTTTTCCTAATCCAAAGAATCCTCCTTTCAAATTTCAACTTATGTGGCTCTGGGATTCTTCTTTGTATAATCTTATTGAGCAGTGGTGGTCGGATGGTGCCCTGACCTATGGCTCAGCTATGTACTCTTTTGTTAAGAAACTGCAAAGTGTCAAGTATCATCTTAAGCGATGGAATTGGCTTTGTTTTGGCAATTTTTGGGCCAAGAAAAGGGAAGCACAGGAGCGTCTTGCTGTTGTTACCCGATAGATTAGGGATTTGGTTTTTTTAGAGGCTCTTGGGCAGGCTGAGTCCCAGGCTCTTAAAGTGGTGGAGGAGTGGGAACTTCGTGAGGAGATATTCTAGAAACAGAAGGCTCGGGTTGACTGGCTTCGAGAGGGTGATAGAAATATTGCCTTCTTCCATCATTCTGTGCAGGCCCGTCGGAATAAGTGTTATATTTCTTCTCTTGTTAATTCTGATGGCTTAGTTTTATCCTCACAACAGGCATTATCTAGAGAAGCTCGCCAATTCTACACCTCTTTGTTTACTGAGGATTCTCCTCCTTCTGATGTTGAGGATAATATGATTCTTTCTTACATATTCCTTCTTTGGTCTCTAATGAATTGAATGCTTCTCTTATGCACTCGATTACTTTGTCTGAAGTGGAGGAGGTTGTTTTTGGGATGAATAAGGGGAAAGCTCCTGGCCCTGATGGGTTCCCTATTGAATTTTTCCAAGAGTTTTGGGAAATTGTGAAGTTGGATCTGGTGGAGGTTGTTCAAGAATCTTTTCATAACAAGTAGATGCTTCGGGCCTTGAATGCTACTTTTCTTGTCCTCATTCCTAAGAAGGAGGGTGCTGATAGGTTTGATTTCTTCCGACCTATTGCGCTCTGTAATGTGGTGTATAAGATTATTATGAAGCTGATTGCAGAGCGGCTTAAAACTTGCTTGCCTGTTGTTATCTCAGAGGAACAAGGGGGTTTTGTGGCTGGTCGTCAGATTCTGGATGGGGTGGTAATTGCCTCGGAGGTCATTCATTCCATGGAAATCTCTAAGGAAAGATCTATGTTCATCAAGTTGGATATGGCTAAGGCTTATGATAGAGTTAAATGGAGTTTCCTTCAGAAGATTTTGTTGGCCTTTGGGTTTTCTCCTGACTGGGTCAGTTGGACTATGAGTTGTGTGACTTCCTCTTCTTTCTCAGTTATTGTGAATGGGGAACCTTCTGAGCTTTTTGGCGCTTCCAGGGGTCTTTGTCAGGGGGATCCTCTTTCTCCTTATCTCTTTATTCTTATGGCTGAAGGGCTTGGATGCTTTCTTAAATCTCGGGTCTCTCAGGGTGGGATTCATGGTTGGCAGTGGGGGATGGGTTTTCCTACTCTTTCTCACCTCCAATTTGTGGATGACACCTCTCTCATGGGGCTTGCTCGTCTTCATGAAGCTGATTCCTTTAGGAAAGCATTGGACATCTACCTTGCTGCTTCGGGTCAGAAAGTTAATGAGCAAAATTCTTCTTTTTTTTTCTTTAATACTCCTCTGGCCATCTAGAGGAGGATTGCTGCTATTTTGAGGTTTCAAATTGGATCTCTCCCCTTTGTCTATTTGGGGATTCCTCTTGCCGTTGGGCGTCAACCCAGATCTTCTTGGCAGATGTTGCTTGATAAGTTGAGGAAGAAGATAACACATTGGACTCATAGGTGGTTGTCTACTACTACTAGAGTTACCCTCCTTCAGTCTATTATTCAGGCCCTGCCCATCTATAGGTGTTTTGTCCAATCGGCCCCTATGTATTTCCTTCGGGAATTTGATGCTCTCTCTCAGCAATTCCTTTGGAGTGGTAACTTGATGACTTCTAAGTGGAGCCTTGTTAAATGGGATTCTGTGTGTAGACCAAAGCAGGAGGGTGGTCTCGGTTTATGCTCTTCTATTTTGAATGGGCAAGTTCTTGCGGCGAAGCTTTACTGGCGTTGGTGTACTAATCAACACCAATTGTGGGCCCGTGTTCTTAACTATAAGTATCTTCATGGTGTTGCTTCTTATGAGGTTCCTCGCTATCCCTTGGAGGGGAGTGGTTCTATGATTTGGTCTACTCTGAAAGTGGGAGCTCAGTTGATTAAGCGGACACTTTTTTAGATCTGTCACTCGGGATCATAGGCTCTATTTTGGTGGGATTCTTGGGATGGTCACCCACCTATTCTTTCTGCTTTTCCTCATCTTCAATCCCTTTGTGATGTTTTTACTGCTGCTAGTTGGGACACCGTAGAGCATTACAAGATTGTTGAGCCTTGTGGCTCTGTTGTCTCTTTTCGCTGGAAGCACCCGTCTGAGTGGCCTCCTGGGGGCTCTGAGGGGCATAGGCGGGAGCTTGCTCAACTTTTGGGTTCCTGGGCTTGTAATTCGTTGAGGGGACCTGATATTTTAGCTTGGGATGGTTTTGATAAGTCTGGGAAGTACTCTGTGTCTTCTGGCTATAAGCATTTGGGTCATCAGTTTTTTTGGGGCTATTGAGGTCCCTTGGTGGAAGTATGTTTGGTATAAGTTGTCCTGGCCCAAGTGCAATTTCTTCATGTGGTTGGTGGCTCAAAACTGGTGTCTTACTTGGGATAATTTATGCAAGCGGGGTTTCCAGGGTCCCTCTTGTTGTGTGTTGTGTCGTGAGGCTGAGGAGTGTGCTTCTCATCTCTTCTTCCAATGTTCCTATGCTCGAGAGATTTGACATCGTTGGTGGCGGGTGTGGAATGTGCCTTGTACGCATGTTTCCTCTTTGGCTGAGTTTGTGGATTAGGGGAGTAGGGACCCTGTTTCTACCTCCTTTCTTCAAGCTGCTTGGGCGATTGGCCCTTCCCTCATTATTTGGAATCTTTGGTTGGAGAGGAATCGGCAGATTTTTCAGGATGTGCTGATAGGAGCCCCTCGCTTGTGGTGGAAAATTTTGCATTTTGTGGGAGAAACGGTTGCGGCTAAGTGTGATCTGTCTGTTCTGATTGCTCCTTCTGATGTGGGTTGTTTCAATCGCCTTCATCTTCCTCCTGTGCATCGGCAGCTTATGCGCAACAGGTGTAGGCATCCAACACCGAAGGTGAATAGGGAGGGAAGATGGTCTCCTCCTCCTCAAGGCACCCTAAAAATTAACACGGATGGCTCTTCTCGTGGAAATCCTAGTCATGCTGGTATTGGTGGTGATGGTCGGGATAGTTCTGGGGATGTTCAATTCTTTTTCTCTATTTATAAGGGTCTTCATACTAATAATCTTATGGAGGCTCAGGCTATTTTATTGGCGGTGGAGCATGGCAGCCAGTTGGGATGGCGCAGGATTATGTGTGAATCTGACTCCCAGGTTGTGGTGAACTTGCTAAATAGGCGGAGGTTAGATGATGTCAGTTGGCACCTGGCTTTGATTATTGAACAAATTCTCGATCTTTGTGTTTCTCTTGAGTTTGTTACTTTCACTCATATTCCTAGGGAGTGGAATGGTGTAGCTGATTGTTTGGCTAAATGGGCTTCTAATCATTTTCATGATTGGAATTTGGTTGATCGGGGTCAATTACCCCCTGATTTGTCTCAACAGCTGGACCATTTGGTGGAGCTGGATAAGGCTTTGTAATGCCTCTGCTCTGTAATTTTCTTGTGTTTTAATAAATTTTTACCCCTCTTTTATGTTAAAAAATGTTTGGAAAATCTATATAGAATACTCCTTTAAATAAACATACCATGATTTCATAATTTAACTTAACAATATAATATTTGAATATACAATAGCTAAAAAAATTAAAAGATGGACCTAGTTAAAAGGTAAGCTTAGGAATGATAATTTAGAAGCCCCGGTCATAAAAGGCTCCTCTATGTTTTTATATTGTGAAAAAAAAAGTCAACGCGTTCCGTAAAACAAACCGCGTGAAATAAGTCAGCTTCCTATGTGGAAATAGTAATGAATTTATTCGACCAGTTCAACAATGTCGTTTGGAAACAATTATAAGGTGAAAGTAATGCGACAAGCAAATACGAAACGGTTGCTAGGAAAGATCCTTTATACATTCTTGCGAGCAAAGATTCATCTAGGCATATTCATGCGAAAGAGAGAGAAAGTATGAATGGGAGCAAATAAAATCTATGCAGATTTCCTGGCGTATGAAATATATGTTTTTTAGAACTAATAGAGGCGTCATGAAGTGTTCGCGTTAGTTTCCATGAAGTCTGCAATGAAAGCATAAGGAAGATACGGGGGTTCACTCGTAGAATTGATGAGGATGCAATCTAAGAATTTAATTCCAACAACATTTTTAATAAGGATTATCAAACCAGAGCGACAAAAAACCACCTATGCAGATTTCTTCGCGTATACGCTGAGAATGCCAATTTCATTGCAACTTCAGTGAAACCGGGTCTTCTAACGTTTGCCGCGTCTATTTCTTATATAAAAAAGACACTTCTATTAGCATTGCAAAGAGAAGAAATCACAGAAAAGAAACACTGTAAGGACAAGGCGCTAAGTATTACGCAGCACTAAGCTTCAAATTGGAAAGAAATTGACCGTTTTGTAAATAGTTTAACAAATGGTTTCTATGATTGCAAGCTCTATGCATGTGGATTCACACAAGGCTTGGAAGAGGGTAACGAAGAAGATTTCTAAACGAGCATACATATCAGACTATAAGAAAAAAGGGCTAGTTAGATTGCCGCAGATCAGTATTAACTCCTTAGATGATGTACTCAAGGAATGTCTCTTAGACTTGGGATTATTTCCCGCAGACAAGAAATTCTGTGTTGATGTACTTTTGGATATTTGGGTTTATGTTCGAAAGCTACAAAGGCCTGATGCTTTTGCCATCTTATCAGAACTCGCGAGCAAAAATCTGTTAAATTTAATTGGCAATCCAAGGTAATTGCCTTTGCTTTTATTATATATTAGATTTATTTTAATCATGTTTTTCAACACTTAGCTGACATGCTTGCACTTAACAGAGGAAGTACAACAATCCCATATGGAAACGCTTCAGAGCTATACTTTTCCCAGCGTGATGAAATGAGTGATTTGGCCTTGTCCTTGGGACCCAATGACAATATACTCCACCGCAAGAGGTTGTTCATAGAGAGGAAAAACGGTAGTTTGCTAGGGAAATGCGAGTTCCTCAGAGATAGAGCATTTGATACTCAAATTCTCTCCATTCTCACCGGTGAGTTATTCAAAGACTTCTTTGCAGTGCTAATAATTATTAATAATGTTCATTCTTGATGTCCAATTATTGAAAAGAAATGAATTTCAAAAATGATTGTCTGAAAGATAATAAGCTTTACATCACTTTTCTAAGTAACTTGTCTGTCATGTGCATGAATTTCACATTTATAACTAGTGGTCATTATTAGTGGACAATTCTCTAATTGGATTTACTTTGTAATTAATGCATGCAGGCCCTATGGAGGAAAATGACTGGTATGATATGAATTTCCCCGAAACAGAAGCTCTGTTGTTACTACTCTTCACTTCGACAGAATACTTTCTTCCCCCATTTGTGAAATCCATGAAAAGGCTAAAGTTTCTGATGATAGCCAATTGCGGTATAAACAAGGCAACAGTAAAAGGTATGGATGTCTTATCTTCCCTCACTCAACTGAATTTTATGCGTATTTGCACTTAATTAATAATATTGTATTAGGTTGTTAATTGTCTAATATAAATTTATAATTAAATTTTGTTTTAATGCATTGGAAGTATATTAATCATGAATAGCAATATATCATATATATATAAATGTGTATTGTTGTATTCTTGACATGGTTTATAATTGACATGTTTTTTATCATATAATTATGTGTGACATTTAAATTGGTTTTATTTGATATCCTCAATAGATTAAGGAATTTCTTTATGCCTTGAAGGCTACCTATCATATACTAGATATAAATGATGTTGCTTTATATTTGATACAAGCCTTGAAGGCTACCTATCATATACTAGATATAAATGATGTTGCTTTATATTTGATACAAAGTCCTTGTCACCATGTCTTTATGGGAATCATTAATCACACATACTTAATTTTTGATACTTCAACATTCTTAAGGTTTATTCTAGTTTCTTTCTCCCTTAGATTCATAAGAAAATGAAGAAAATTAATCTTTTGAAAAAAAAAATGATATTGATTGATATATCGTAATATCTAAGCTAACTTTTAACATCTTAAAAGCATTTCCTTGACTTCACTATGGTGTATAGTTACAAATCAATAGAAAACAAGCAAACAAGGAAGACACTAAATTGCTAGGTTAATATACATAAGAAATCAAGCAAACTGTGTTGTAGAATTCAGGCATACCAAAGCACCTAGGTCTTATATACCAAGCAAATAATAAAAAATAAAACCAAATAGGTTGGAAAATATAGAGTTCGTTAAGAAGGTAAAAATAAATGGAGGACCCCAAAATGTGATATTTCAACTATTATACCCTCCACTCTCACACGGTTTATTCCATAACTACCATTCGTCATATCTATCTAAGAATGTTGAGGTTTTCGGGATGAGTAGGCCTGAAAGAGCTTGCGTAATCAATTGGAAAATATGGACATTTCGAACTTATCTGAACATTTTAGTATGTGAGAGCTTGGAAGAGCCTCCAAACAAAATAGGACAAGTTTTAGGGAGTTTGATATGAGATATTGTGTTCTTGTTTGATGAGAGTACCTACAATTGTTTGTAAATTAAGTTCCCAAATCTTGTTGATGTGATGAGATAATTTGGAAGTACTGATCGCAGGCCAAGAACATTTCTATTTTGGAGCTTAGAGTTAAAATTATGGAAGCATATTTCATTTTGGATTTTTCCTATATCTTATATTTGCTTATGTATGGGTTAAAGAAACAAAAGAAATAAGTCAAGAATGGGTTGCAGGGATGATTTAAATGAGATGCATAGGTGGGCTAATATAATTATAAATATATTTTTATTTTTAAATTGTTATAGATAGTTATGGTAGTTAAATTGTTTTCTGTTTATAAAATAAAATGTAAACATTTATTTAGAATGTAATTTTGATATACAATGAAATATATTTTTTATTCAGCCCCTTCTAGGTCTAACAGTTGTATCAGAGCCATTGTAAAGTAATTATGAAGTGAAATAATTATGAAGTGAGAGTTGTTGATAAATTAAGATTGAAGTTGCTTCCATGTATGTCATTTCTAAAGACTTGCTTCTCCCTAATACAAACACAATCAAAAGACGGTGTGTTTCAAAATTGTACTAGATGGCTCTAGGAAATTCATTGCCACCAATTCACCAAAGGAAAATTCACTGCCAGCAATTCACCGCGATAGAAAATTCACCATCAGCAATTCACCGCGATAGAAAATTTACTGACGGAATGCCAAGTAAAATTCACTGCTAGCAAAACGTTGATTTTATTAAAAATATTAAGGTGAATTGCTCATGGTGAATTTTCCTTGAATAAATTGCTGACAATGAATTTACCTACTAGAGACACTTCAAATTATTTTATTGTTAAATTAAAAAGGCTGAGTAATTTACAAGTCTATTAGAAAGAGTTGAAGATTGCAGCCAAACAAGAATTATATATACATGTTGATGTTGAAGTTGAAGCATATACAGATACTATCATGCATCGATTTCTGCCAATTGTGACTCTATCAAGCCTTAATATATATGATGACCATGCATGGAACAAAGGATGTCAATGCCTATTAACCAAAATTTTTTAAGAGAAGATGATGACCATGCATGGAACGAAGAATCTAACTGTACACTAGATTTTGTATTGCTTTCTCTATTAAAACAAAGTATATGTCGCATTGAGCATTGTTTAAACCCATGTTGAATGGTGTTACACATTGCCTAAGGTCTGTGGTATGGCAATTTTTTGTGCCAATTTAATAAAAAAAATTAGGTTGAAAATTTATCGTATATTTTGAAAGGATGTGATAAAAATATAATTTTTAATATTAGTGTGAGATGTAATATTTAAATGAGAGAAGGGTTTTTATATACAAATAATTCTAAGAGACATTTGATATTGATTTGCAGTTATAAAGTGTTCTTGTGTGATAAAAAGAAATAATATTTCGTATAAAAAAAATTAAGTATTATTGAATTTGTATTATGGGATCTTGTTTTTATCAAGATGGAATTTTATCTTTACAGATTTATATTAACAATTTAGATAAAGTTGATTTTTTGGAAATTATCTCTCAAGATCTCCTTCTTGCTGCTAGAGATTTATTTAGAGGAGGAAGACTTCTTCATCAACTTGATTCTACCTTCATTGTCCTTGTTCCTAAGAAGGAAGATGCCATCTCTATGTCTAACTACCGCCCTATCAATCTTTGTAATGCAGATTTTTTTTTTCTCAAATTATCATTAATAGGCTAAAACCCCTACTAGATAAAATGATCTTTGGAAATCAGAAAGGTTTTGTGGCTAGAAGACAAATTCTTAATCCGGCTATTGTATCCTTGAGTTTATTCATTCTATGAACCACTCTAAGAATCTAGGTATGGTGTTTAAATTGGACATATCATTATGATAGGGTTTATTTGAGCTTTTTATTTGTTGTTTTAAAAAAAAATGGAATTAGTGGGAAATTTTTGAGATTAATAAAAGAGTGTGTTACTACCACCAATTATTCTATTCTTCTTAATGGGGTTCCTATAAGTCAATTTTCTTGTGGTAAGGTTTGAGACAAGCCAACCCTATCTCCATATCTTTTTATAATTGTTGTTAATTTTTGGGTCGAAATCTCCGAAAAAATCTTGATCATTACTATTTGCATGGGAATTGTGTTGTTTCTTCCTTGGCTCTAGCTTCTCACCAACAATTTTTTAATGAAACAATTATGTTTGGTGCTACCTCTATTGTGGAAGCACCAAAATGGAAGGCAGTCCTAAACGAGAATGCTAAAGCTTCTACCCAGTTCATAGATTATAGGAAAAGAAAATTTTATTTTTTTATACTAATTAGTAGGTGAAGGAAAGGATTCTAAGAATCCAGGGATGTCAGGGAGATAGTATCCCTAATGTTTACCTACATAGTCTTCCACTAAGCAGAAAGAAACCTCATATTTCCTTCTGGAATGACATCATTGAGAGAATCCAAAGGAATTTGACTGATTGGAAAGGAAAATTGCTTAGTTAAGTAGGTAAGCTCTAACTTTTGAAGTCTTCTCTCCAAAATTTCCTATTTTATTACTTATCCATTTTTAAGATGGCATATTTCATCATGAGAAAGATTGAAGAAATCTAGAGGACTTCTTTGGACTAGGACAAAAGAAAGATCAAGGATTGCTCTTGTCAGCTAGAGAAAGTGTGTTCCTCAAAGAAGTTAGGGGGGCTAGGAATTCAAAGATCAAATATGTTTAACAAGGATCTACTAACCAAAATGGGTTGGTATATGATTCAAGAAATGAAAGATTGGACTAGTATTCTTAGTGTTAAGTATATGGGGAATGGCCCACCTAATTAGTTGTTGTCCTCTCAAGGTTAGCCTAATGGGTTAGCCTTTTGGAATAATATTCTTAAAACAAGAAGTATACTATAGCAATGGGTTAGAAGAAAAGCGGGGAGTGGGAGATCTATCAAATTTTGGGAAGAAGTGTGGGGAAGAGGCCCTTCTTTGGCTTCAATGACTCAATTAAATCCTATAAGAAAAGACCTCACAAGATTATATGGAGCTACTCTTTATGGTTATGTTAACTAGTCTGAATAGATCCCTAGATGGAGAAACATTGTCCAAGATGTCTTAGACTTGAGAATAAGAAGATGGAGCAATGTGTTGGTTTGTTTTGAGTTGTTTTCCACTCTTAACTCCCTTATTTGAGATTATTAGTTTGGTCTTTCAAGGAGGTGAAGATGATTGGATATGGTGTGATATCCCTCGGGAGGTTTCTTTGTCAAAGAAACCTATAATAGATTGGGTGAAGCTCCTTCTAATGATCAAAACTTCAATTTGAATTTGATCTGGATTCCCAAGTTAATTCCAAATATTAATTGTTTTTGGTGGGCTACTATGCATGGTAGAATTCTCACTGTTGATGTAATTAATAGGAAAGGATTTCAATTTTTCAATAGATGTTCTCTCATTCTAGCTTCTAAAGAATCTATTCTTCATTTTCTTATTTACTTCCCTTTTGTAAGAGAAGTTTAGTCTTTGGCCCTTTAGAATCTTCTGACTAATTGGGTGTTTTCAGGTAATTTGAAAGACCTTATGATCCAATGGGGTTCTGGCCTTTTCTTGCATACTATGATTAAGGAATTTTGTCTACAATTTCCCCCCTTTGTTTCTTGGCAGCTATGAAAAGAGAAACAATACAATATTCAAGTTGAAGCAAAGGAGTGATGGAGAGGTTTTTTATTACATAAAACAACAAATCATGGAAAATTTGAACTCAAAATTTATGCCAAATTATAAAGACCTTAGAGTCAAGCAACTATGGTGGTTAAATCATGATTTGACTAACAATAACTAGGTTAACATCCTAAATAGGAAAATGAATATATGGAAACCTCCACCAGTTGATTGGGTTAAATTAAGCTTTTATGGTTGTTCTAAATGAACCCCGAGGCTTGCTATTGTTGGGGGTCTAATAAGAGAACATAAAGGGAGATGTATTGAAGCCTATGCTAAGTTCCCAAGAATTGCTATTGGTGTGGAAGTAGAGGCTACTACTGCTTGGAGAGGTACAAAGTGATTAAAATAACTTGGATTTACTAAGGCCATAATTGATAGGGACTCTAAATTGATAATTGAATTTCTTAGAGATCAAGTCAAGCCCCCTAGAGTGCACAAATTGATAGTCAAATGGAAGGTTTAAAAAAATTGATATTGCATCTACTTTGGATCTGCAATGCCATAGAGTGCACATTTGGAACCTTTTGCCTTATAGCACAACTACAACTAAACTTTGCATATTTCTTAAGGATGAATTTTTTTTCAAGTTTGTTAACAATTTTAGCTTTTTCCATGGTTTATCATAGCATATCCTATCCCTTTAGCAATTAAATATTCCTTTATGAAGAAATAAGTTGACAAAGCAACGATATTATTGAGAAGATTCAAAATATTTAGCAAAAAGTATAAAACATTTTGTAAGAAAAATACCTAATGCAAGCAACAACAACATCTCTTCTAGGTTTTCCACCAACAAAAGGATGGTAATGAAGTTTTTTTGCACCTACCAAAGGAAAGCATCATAAGGAATCACAATAATATTAGATTTTTTCTCTATAAGTTTTAAAATTGTCCACGTTTGAGTGCACCAAATAGGGAAAAGTCATTCCCGACAGGGATTGAATACTAATTACAGTGTACTATTGAAGGGATAATATAGTTGGACACAAAGATGAACAATGCAAGGAATGAGGTCATACCCATATTTAAAGTTGTCAAAGCAGGTCAAATCATTTTTAAACTAAAGGAAATATTTCACAAAATCTTAGATTGTAAAGTATTTTTGGCATTTATTTTTTTTTCTGTTTGGTTCAATGAGAGCCATCACATTGTAAGGAGAGGCAACTATCCCAAGTGGCAACATGAATTCTACACTTAACATCAACATCAAAAAAAATTGTAATCAACATCTTACTTGACAAAGAAACACTCACAATACAAAAGTTCTCACCAAGTGCGACCCTTTCCAAGGCACTCTAGCATCAACACTTGATAGACATGTTGCAAATTTAAAACTATAGAAGGTTGAACTATTTTTCCTTCCAGAAAGATCTCCCTTCTTATTCTTTATCAATAATTATTCACTATTTTTTTTATGCTTTTTTATATCAGACTCTCCTAAATTCCCCATTTATTCTACTTTGTCATACTCATGCACTACACAATTATAAATTATGAAGCTTGATATTTGACATATTCTAAATGGTTGAGGTTGTGCTCCTACCAATTGTGATCAAATAGGATCTATTGTCTCTACCTCTCCAAGTGATGGAGACTAGGAACCTCCTTATTTCAACATTTTTTGTCTACTATGATATTTTAGGTAGACAATATTTTTTAGGTGGCCCTTAACCCATTTTTTTCTTGTATCATAATCAAAGGTGCTTTATCTTTTATAGGGTTGTAATTTATAGATTCATATCCTTGAATAGGAACCCATAGGGTTCTTAGGATGACTTCCTTAAGCCTTGTGTAGGCATTGAAGGTCACAAACACTAATTGGATACAACCAACTCACACACATATAGGGACAAATTAATAAGAAAATGTTCCACTTTTAGTATTGCTACCAACACTTTCAAACTGCCTATTCACAATCTTAGTTTACCCTTGTCCAAGGGATGGGTCATGGAAGCAACAACACATCACTAGCTTTTTTATTTATTACGAGAGGTTCATTGGTTATGGATGCTAAGAAAGGTTCTAGAATGTGTTTTTGGCTTGCTTTGATTATTATTAAGCTCAATGCTTCCTTGAGATAACCTTTCCATATAAGATTAATTTTTCTTAGTTTTTATGGTTTGAAGTTCACCTCTTCGGGTTTATCCTCATGTTATGTTAGCATTTCTTTAGTTCATAATTTCTTGATCTTTTCATAGCCTTGGGAAAGCTCAAAGATGTAGCCTTTGACAAGACAAGGAATCTCACTTAAGGAAAATTTCAAATGGTGGACCTCAAGTTTGTGGATTTAGAGGTCATAAATAGAGAGAATTTGTTGCATTTGTATGAAAAAAATTCTAACATAGATTTTCCAAAATATTTTGTTTGGATCTATTTTTGGATCTATTCATATATATCCATAGAAACATTATGATTGGATCAATTCATATATATCCATAGAACAAGTAATATGGTAAATGCATACATATATAGAGGATATCAAGCTTAGAGAGTAAATCAAAACATGGGTTCAAATTCCTTATGTTAAGTTTTTGTTTGTATATTCACCTAGGTGCGGTTCATATTTTGGTTTAGTCAATTTCAATCTTGTTGGTCCATTTCAATGTACATAAATCCATCTGGGTCTCTCTTAGATTTGGTTTTTAACAACCTTTATTTTGGTGGGCACCTTCCACTATAAATAAGTCAATTTTCCTATTGTTTAGATTTGGGTTTATCCAACCTCATCTTGTTTGGTATCTTTCAATCTATAGAAAACCATTTGGGCATTGCTTATATTTTAATTTTTAATTAATTCCCAAACTTTTTGGGTGTCCTTTATAGTATCACAATTTTTGTGGGTGTTCTCTACATTGTCTTTTTACCTATCCCATGCCTTATTTGGTGTCTTTCATGCTATATAGAAATTAATCTGTTTCTATCCATATTTGGTGTTATTTTAGTGCCAAATCCAATCCCATATTTTTCCCGTGCTCTTTTGGAAAATTTCCTAACCAAAATCTCATCCCTTTGAAATCTTGTATTTTTGTTATAGAAATCCATCTGGGTTGTCGCCATTTTTTCATTTGATTCTTATCCTTTGATTCATTTGTTATAATTGTTGCCAAAAAATTATATCCATGGCTCTCCATATTGGGTCCCTTGGAGGCATTTAAACTTCCAATAAGTCATTAACCTCTGAAATGCACATGTTGGAAGTACACTGCCAAATGTGAAATGGTCGGCTTGGAGACTTGTTTGTTGCATTTACGAAATTCCTCTATCCTTTATGCTTCGATGGATGTTCATACCCTATTCCAAATCTCCAATTTTTGGCATAGGCTGGAAGTATGCTGCCAAATGTGATGATGAAGATAAGTTTCTAAAGCTTTTAAGAAAAACCATTTTGAGCATATCTTGCAATCATTACATCCCATGAAACAACCTCTCCAAATCTCCAATTTTGGCACAGGTTGGAAGTACAATACCAAATGTGATGAGGAAGATAAGTTTCTAATTTTTTTTAAAAAAATCCATCTTGTGCATATCCTACAATCATTTCATTTCATGATTTTTTTTAAAAAAGATTCTAAAAAAAATTGTAACATGATCCTATAGGTAATGGAACCTAATCATCTTTCAATTAACCCCAGATTTGTCTCAATAGTTTGACCATTTGGTGGAGCTTGATAAGGCTATGGAATGACCTTGCTCTGTAATTTTCTCTTGTTTTAATAAATTTTTACCCTTCTTTTATGTTAATGGAACCTAATCATCTTCCTTATTTCCTCATTTAGAGGTTTTGTTTCAGTCATGTTTGGATCCCTATAAAAAGGATGCATAGTTGATTTAAAGGTATCACTTCTCCATTGAGACCTTTGTTACTCAAACAACATCATTTGTAAAATAGCCTACCAATTGACCTCATGTTTTGCAGAATGTTTGCAAAAAAATAGACCAATTTTTTTTCCCTAATTGATCGTCCATAGCTCTTCGGTATATATCCATTGCAAACCAAGGTGCGATTACTAGTAATAAATTATTACATTTAAAAGGGCCTTGTCAGCTCCATAATGAGATATAGTATATCAATACAGAATTAAGAAGATTGAATGTGATGAGGCCACGCAAGGCCCATTCAACATTATCCTGAAATCACAACTTCCACATATGTGAGATTGAGATATAAATGTTCTTTCCAACATTAAAAAAGAAAACAATAAAAAATCATATAATGAAAATAGATGATTAAAATCATTTCAAAATATTGAAACACCTCCGGCGTAATAAAAGATGGTCCTTAAAAAGTAAAGTTAGCAACCAGAACTTAGAAGACCCAATATGCAATCATAAAAGATGCCTCCATGTGAAGGATTTGAAAATATATCCACATTCACCAAGCTACAAGACTTTAACCTGGACCACAACAATAATTTGGAGGAGTTACCCCTCGGTATTTGCAATATACCCTCCACTTTGTCCTACTGTATTACCAACTGTCATCTGCTTATAAATTTACCATATGATTTTGGAAATATGAGCTATCTAAGGATGTTAAGGTTATCGGCATTACCTGGCTTGAAATAACTTCTAGCATCAATTGGGAATCTTGTGAACCTAGAATACTTAGATATTTTAGCATGTGAGGGCTTGAAAGAACTTCCAGAGGGAATAGGTCAACTCAAGAAATTGAAAGAGTTTGACATGAGAGAGTGTTTTAGTTTGAGGAGGTTGCCTGAAAGTGTTCGTGGATTAAGCTCTCTCAAACATGTTATCTGCAATGAGATTATCGGGAACCAGTGGTTGCAAGCTAAAGCCTCTTCTATCTTTGATCTTAGAGTTGAAATTGTGGAAACATAATTCATTTTTCTCACACTAACCTTATAGTGTGTATTGGTCATGCGTAATCAGGTTGTGGCTAGTTACCAGTCCATATTAGCAATATATCCTTCACTGTGTCCTGCTTAAAATTTTACCATATGATTTTGGAAATATGATCCATTATCAGTATTACCTGGCTTGAAAGAGCTTCCAGCGTAAATCAAAAAACTTGAATAGCTAGAATATCTAGACATCTCACTATGCGAGGGCTTGAAAGAACTTCCAAAGGAAATAGGACAAGTAAATAAATTGAGGGAGCTTGATATGAGAGTATTCCTTTCAGACGACATTACCTTCAACTTTGTGTGAACTATGTTCCCTGAAGCTTGTTAGCTATGAGATGATTAGGATGTAGCGATTGCGGGCTAATGTTACATCTCAAGCCATATTACCTATTTACTATTATCTAGTTTGGTTAAAATGATTCAATAAATGAATGTGTTTTATGTATCTCTTTATGAATATGTTTTATTAATTTTTATACAAATATGTTTAATGAATCTTGAATGGAAATATGAGAAATGAATTATTTTCTCTTTTATTTGACTACTATAATGATTATGGGCTTGATTTTGCGTACGCATTCTATTTGGTTGGTCATATTTGTAATATTGTTCAAGGATCCCTAAGAAGGTGGATGATATTGATAAATGGTCTCTTTCTGATGAGGGCGCACACTGAGGCTTAGAAATAACCCACAAACAAGAGAATAGTTTTATTATTCAGAAAATGGAGCTTCTTACATGCAGAGGATCTCAAATCCCCAAGTTCTACAACACATGCAAGTTATAGAAAGCTATAGAATCACCCTTTCGCAATATGCGAGCTTGTCCCCAAAAAGTTACCCAAAAATTAGAAACCCACCCATAAATAGAGCTCCTCTTTAGTTTGGAGCCAAAAAAACATTCAAATTTGAGTTTAGGTAGTTTCGTGCCGAAAATTACAAGTTGAAGTTCAAATTTCAAAAGAACATTTGCAATTGTATCTTCTAGAAAGTGTGCCAACTTCCCAGGGGCCATAACTTTTGATCCGGGACTCTGATTCGCGAACCATTTGAACCGTTGGAAAGTTCTCGAAGTCAATAATGTTGAAATTTGGTATGCCAATTTTGGCAAGTTTTGGGGCCGATCCGGGAACTCTAAGTGCCTCAAATCCAACTCAAAAGATTTTCAGGTGCAAATCTTGGAAACGAAAATTGCAATATCTTTCAACCCAGGAATAGAAAATCAAAACCATAAATTTGGAATTTGATTATGACAAAAAGGGTATCCAAAAATGTAAAAACATCTAAAAACTAAGCAACTTGAAATTTAACTATTTTTGGGTGATGCAAGATTGCCCTTACACCACTGGATGCTCCTGCATCAGACACCCAGGGTAATTTGAGAAGTGACCTGTCACATCTCAGATGGTTGAGGAAACCCAACCAGTCAACCACTACCTTAGATAGCTAGGATGAATCTTCCATAGGCCTTCCTCTCCATTTCACCAGATGTTCTTCATACTGCCTATTTCTAGTACTCCGTCCCATACGACTATCCAAGATTGCTTCAATCTCCTCCCTTTCTGAAGTAGGTGTTGGAATGCCATACTACCTTGTTGCTGGTACTTCCTCCATGCCACCTTCATGATAGTCTATCAAATCTGAAATGTTGAATACAGGGGAAATGTTGATTCCATCAGGCAACTCTACCTCATATGCATTCCCTAAATCATGCTTCTTCAAAATCTTACAGGGACCAAATTTCTTCATTTTTAATTTGTTATAGGTTCCCACGAGAAACCTTTCTTTCCTCAAGTGGACCATTACTTCATCGCCAGTTTGAAACTCCTTATTCCTCCTTTTCTGATATGCCTTAGCCTTATATTGCATATTCATCTTATTAATTTGTTCTTGTACCTTCTCATTTATATTCTTGATGTGCTCTACAAAATCTTTAGCTTCAGCACTTATTTTCTTCTCTTGGTCCATCTTCCTCAATTCTGAAGTTGTTCAGGGGCTTCCTCCATACACAATCTGGAACGGTGATCTACATGTGCTTTTGTTGATAGAATTGTTATAAGAAAATTCTGCCTGGGGTAAGATCAAGTCCCATCCCTTGGGTTTATCTCCTACCAAACATCTCAGTAGGTTACCCAGACTCCTGTTAACAACCTCTATCTGCCCATCTATTTGTGGATGGTGTGCAGAAGTAAACTTCAACTTTTTCTTCAGCTTCTTCCATAAGGTCCTCCAAAAGTACCCCACAAATTTGGTGTCACGATTTGAAACAATAATCTTTGGCAGACCAAGTAGCCTCACCACCTCTTTGAAGAACAAGTCAACAATGTGGACTGCATCATGGGTCTTCTGACATGGAATGAAATGTGCCATCTTCAAAAACCTAGTAACCACCACAAAGACTGAATCATTCCCTCGTTGTGTCCTTGGAAAACCAAGAACAAAGTCCATACTTATATCCTCGCATGGCCTCTCTGGTACAGGTAAGGGCTGATATAAGCCTGTATTCTAGCTCACTTCTTTAGCCATCTGACATACCCTACAACTTTGTAAAAACTTCCTCACATCCTATGACAACTGAGGCCAATAATAATGCTCACTGATAATGGCATTGGTCTTATCCCAACCAAAATGTCCTGTCATTCCTCCACTATGCTTCTCCTTTATCAAGTTCTCCCTCATGGAACTCCTCGGGATACACAATTGACTTCCCTTAAATAACATGCCATCCTGGATTATGAAATCTAGCCACCTTGTCCTGTACACTATAACAGGTTCCTTGCAAGCATTCCAAGCCTCTACAAAATAAGAATCTTCTGCGTACAGTGTCTTAAGTTCATTGAACTCAACCACTTCAATCTGCATCTTTGTCATCAATGTATGCCTCCTACTTAAGGCATCTACAACCCTATTTGACTTCCCACTCCTATGTTTCGAAACAAAGGTAAAACTCTGCAAAACTCTACCCATTTCATATGCCTTTGATTTAATTTCCCCTGACTATTTAGGTACTGCAAGGCCTGATGATCAGTATATAGAACAAATTCTTTTGGCAACAAATAATGTCTCCATTTCTTTAATGCTTGCACTATTGCATAAAATTACTGATCATATACAAAATACTTTCTCTTGGCATCATTTAACTTTTCATTGAAATAGGCAATGGTCTTACCTTCTTGGCTCAACACTGCTCCAATGGCACAACCACTGGCATCACAATCCACCTGAAACACCTTGTTGAAATCTGGGAGGGCTAGAACAGGTTGCTCTGTCACCTTCTGCTTCAACAGTTCAAAACTTTTTGCCACTTTAGTGCTCCACTTGAATTCTTTTCTATCCCCTTGTTGATGGTGTTTTTATGCACCTCTCAACACAGGCAGTGCGTAGGTGCACTACCTCTCTTGAAAGACAATCTTCAACAATCAAATTGCATAACACTATCCCAAGGTCTCTCAGATGTCATGTCATGACAGTGCTTAGATACCTCAGTAGTTTGATGTGCTTTGCTGGAATCACAAGGCAGTCTTACACAGGAAATGCAAAGCAAGGATACAAAGTATGGAAGTCGGATCTTGAAATAGAGTTCTTAGGATGGAAAGCTATCATGCATTGGCTGTAGGTTCAAACAACAGTCTTAGATTCTATTTTGTGGTTGGATTTGACTTTACAATGTGCAATGAACCTTAGCATAGGTCAATCATTAAAAAAAAAAAAAGGCTAGGGAGAGGAAAAGTTCCTAAGTCTGCAACTAGCTATGAATAGTGACAATGGAGTTCCTACAATGAACAATTTCTTAAAACAATATCCCAATTAACCAGGAATTTCACAGTATCATGGAAATTGTGCTATCTTCTAAGGTCTACAGATATTTTATCATTCATCCACCACATACATGCATGAATCAATGATAAATGTTAGGAGTAGCTTTGAAATCAAGTCCAGGCTAACTTTGCACAGCTATCTACCATCAGCAAATAGCAAAAATTATGGACAAAGAAATCATCAACATGGTAGGAATTTTCATAATCATGCAACAAAATTCCTAAAATCTATCCAAAGAAAGAAGACAGCTAACTAAACAGCAATAAAATCTAGGTCAAACATCTAACATTGGAGATTGAATCAAGTAACATGGGAGAAACCAGGAAAATACACCAAGTCAATGCCTTTTCCTTATAAATTTCTGCAGCATGTCTTTACAACAACTCAACTCTCTCTTTGCAAATGAGAGGAGGGCCCTATTTATAGTTTTCCAAAAGTCTAATGAATGGCCAAGATTAATTCTTATTGTGTGGCCAAGATTCATTACAAAATAGGGTTTCACCTACCCCCAATAGATCACAATTTAAAAATTACATTTTGTCTTTACCCTATTTTGTCCTCTTGCTGATGGCACTGTAGCTCTTTTGTCATTTAGCAGATTTTTGTTTTGCTATAGCTACTCTTCAGGAAGTTCATCTTTGGCAGGGTTATGCTCTTGTCCCTCGGAAGTTGTGTATTCTATGTATTTGAGGATGACTGCCTGGAGCTTTTCTATTTTGAGGATTTCACATCGCAGTGCCTGGTAGCTCCACTCCTTTGCATTATCCTCCAGCCTTTTCCAATCTTCATCATACTTCGAGCCTTGGTATCTGAACAACTCTGATTGGTCGAAGGCACAGGTAGCAAAACCTAGAATTCCATTGTGATATCTCCAGCCATCCTGTCCTTCATCTTCTCCTGGAAGTAGGGTTTTATCTTCTCTGGATCCATTTGCACAGTGGGCATATCATAGTTTGTCATTAGCTTAAGATATTGGGCACATTCTGCTTGTATTTCTTTGATCCACTCAATGTCTGGATCCACCCTGCTCAAG
This sequence comes from Sequoia sempervirens, assembly GCA_007258455.2. Lineage (NCBI taxonomy): Eukaryota > Viridiplantae > Streptophyta > Pinopsida > Cupressales > Cupressaceae > Sequoia > Sequoia sempervirens. The sequence goes on from VDFB02105785.1 coordinate 560,625,198, forward strand.
ATTTGCTCCAACCTCTCCTTCTGGTTGTCGAAGTCTCGACACCATATATCCATTAGCCAGTGATCTTCTTTCTTAAATGCGATCTTCTTCTCCCACATGGCCTTAGGCAATTGAAGGATAGCTTCGATCCTTGGGAAGGTGGAGTCGTAGGTCGTGGGGAAGTTGGTGCAGAGTTTCTTTGTGCTCTCTAGAGACTGCATTAGGTCCAAGAACTTGTTGGTTGTTCATACAACCCGGCTAATTCCCATGTTTCTGACATATGAGACTTGTCAGAACCAGTCCTCTGTGGTCATCTCCAAGTTCTTTCTTCTTTCTATTTTATTGATTTTCTCTTTGGCAAGCAACTGAGGTGCAACCTTGGATGTAGTAGGTAGGTCGTCCACTGAGGACCATTGCTGTATGTAATCTGTTAAGGCTGCAACCTATGCCTTGAGCTCATCCTTTGAGATTTTATCCTGCTTTATCAGGTACACCACTGTAGCCACTAACTCCTCAAGGTGCTCGACCTTCTGCTCTCTGGTTGTGGTCCCCAAGTCAATGGTGGAGATGTTATAGCTTACCCCAGCTTGGCCAATCATGGGCATTGCAATTTGTGCTGCTCGAGAGCTAGAAGCATCCATCGTTACTTTGGATAGGACCTTGTGCTTCTTCTCCTTCTTCATTGTGATTTGGGCTCGAGCCAAGATGGCCTCTAGCCTTGCCCTTAGGTCTTTCAGCACAGGGGTCTTCCTTTCACGTTGTCATTTACCCTGCAGTAGTCCCTCTTGTTCGTTCCGGTATTGGAGCTGTGGATATTTATCAAAGGCCTTGAGTCCCCGCTTTTGCACCTAATCAGGTGCCATAAACAGCCCATTATACTTTCTTTGATCAGCCAAAGAATAGATGACGTAGGAGGTCATGTAGAATTTGGAGCTCTTCTTTACGTTGACAAACTGCTCATGGAAGGAGTTGCTTATGATTCATCCCCACTAGAACAAAACCTTTGTTGTGACGTCCTCGTTACTGCGCAGGATCTGCTCAATGAAGTATGCCACCCACTCCTGGAAGTAGGCAGCTGTAGGAAGACCCATAACCCTGCTCAACATGGTTACTAGGTCGTGGTAATCCTCATGGAAATCGCTACAGAAGAGCTCCTGAGGAACTTTCGTAGCGCTACCTCATCTTTCCTTAAGCCAATGTAGGTTTATTGACTTCTTGCATCCTATCAGATTATCATCCCACGCCGCCTGGCATTCTTCTAAGGCAGGCACCTCCATTTGTTGGAATGTGGGGATATGAAAGGTCTTGGTGATCCCCTCGGGCGACATGTCAGCCAGAATGTTTCCCTACTTATCAACAATTATTCTTGTATCGGTCTGATACGCTTTTCGGCAAGCCATGACCAATTTGGGCACCACGAGAGATGGAGGGAAACTGGCAGCCTTAGCTATCCCACTACCTTATCAATCTAGCATTCTTTATTGTCGGGTTGACCTTGACTCTCTATGTGAATTCATCAATATCCACCTAGCCAATGTTGGTGTTCGTGATCTCCTTCCAATTTGTTGTGACCTTCAAGTGGAGTGGCTCGCCCTGGAATTGGTACTTCATTTGATGCTTGTCTTCTTTCCCTTGAGGGGTCCTTCTTGACTTCTTCCCCTTGTCCCCTTTGGCGGATGCCCCTGAAGTTCCTTCACCTGATTCCATATAATCTGCAAGCAAGGACAAAGTTAGCGCAATAGATCATCAAAAGCATCATGTTAGTCAACATCTTGAAAATAACATCTATTTCAAATAATCAATCAAGCATATCATAAAATTTCATCTCAAGATGTTATTGATCTTTGATTTAGGGCATTTGGACAATCCGAGCCCAGAAGGCTGGACTTCCCCGGCAGGAATGCTGTTTGGAAGGGAAAACACGATGGAAGGCCCCCGGAGACTATCTTTGGTCACATTTTAATATTTCAAGAGGTTCATGATGAAGAGGACCAAGAGTCAGCATGTGGGTCGAAGTTACATCTCAGATTTGGGCTCGTTTCGATCGATTTTAGGGAGCTCGGAAGTCTCAGGCTGGAAAGCTATCAAGAGATAGCAGTTTGGAACAACAGATAGTAGATGGAAATCTGGATACAGAACTCTAGGGTCCGGGGCCCAGAGGGCCAAAAGGTCGGCTGACACTTTTCATTTCATTTCTGAGGGTTCGGGTCGGCGACACTGGGATGGCTTCTGAGCTTTGTCGTTTGGGACAGAAAACATCGGATGGAAGTCTAGGAGGGGAAGTCCGATGACATGGGCCCGACGTTATGAGTTTTCCTTTGAGTTCAACAGCAGCAATCGGCAGTGCGGAGCCTGGAGGTCATGACGCTAGGTGGGATCTTCTTGTTTGCAACGGCAGGCGGGGATAGGAATCCCAGGACATGGAGGCCAGCGAGCAGAAGGCCGTTTAGAGTTTCAGCGAGATCATACAATGAATGGCGGTCCAGGGTCCAATGGTCAGACGGATGTTCAGACAGCGAGGGGCAAGACCGAGCCTGGGAGAGGGATTCGCTGTTGAACTTTATTTACGCCTCGGCAGTGGATGGAAGGGCGAAACCTAGAGGCTAGAGGGATGGAGAGACATTGCCATGAGGACGGCAGAAAAGGGAGCAAGGGTACCCGATGCCTGGAGCCTGGAAGTGATAATGATGTAATGATTTTAAACCACCCGGTCAGCAGCAAACAGGAGGGCGAAGCCTGCAGATCGGAATGTTAGACGAGTTTTGCCTGGGATGACGGCAAAATAGCCAGGGAACCCCGAAGGCGAAACCACAGGTTCCTGGGCTCGAGAGATCCAGAGGATGCATCCTTAGTTTTGAATCTTTCACGACAAGGCAAAGATCAGGATCCGGCAGCCGAGAGGTAGGGGGAATTTTGTAGTTTCAAACAGCGGCATTCGAGTGGAATTTCGAGATAGGAAGCCCGATGGGCTGGGTCCGAAGGGATGAATCACCGATGGCGGCAAGGTTCAATGTTTGAATTAGGACGGCTGAGACAAGCCCTAGGCCTGAAGGAGACAATCTCCCTGTGCGATGAATGGCTGCGGCGAGGAAAAGTCCCGAATTGGTGAGGAGGGCGTTTCTAGAGGGTTTCTCAATTTTCTAACATGTGGGTTTTGTGCGCAACTTGATGTTTTACTATTTTATGCCCTCCTAATGATTTTTCATTCAATTAAATCCCTCGAAATCATGAAACAAAGATCGAGAAGGGAAAATGGATGGCCTACCTCAAATGCGATATGCAGGAGACGTGGGATCCACCTACGGTCGATGAAATGATGCAGAGGGTGGCGAGCATGACGAGGCCGAAGATAGTGGGCTCCAAATGGCAGGTTGTCCAATCGCTCTGCAATCCTGTGAGATGAAAATGACCGGTTGGAGTTGGTATTTTATACCCCCAACTGCCATTAATGTGCATATTTAATGCAGGTACGACAGTGAAAAGGTTGGTGGATTCGAAAAGGTTTGCGATGGCGGTGGGAACGTTGGGGCCCGACGGTCGGGGAGGCGCAAGACGGTGGCCACTTGAGGTTTTAGTCGGTCGAACGACAACGGTGGGGAGTGGGTCTAGGCTCGGAGGGCAGGATGCTGCAAGGGATCCACCGTCATGGACAGTAAAACAGTCACATAATTCCAGACTCAGAATTCCAGACGATTGGGCCCGAAGTATCCCATGGCAGAAGAGGACCTTCATAGATGTCAATTTCTGAAAAGGTTGGCGGGACTAGAGTGGTGGGACACCATAGGAGGTCCGCTGTCACAGACGGCGAAACATGGATGGAACCCCGGAAGAGGAACTTCGAGGTCCAGATCCTGGAGGGTGGGACGCCATCAGAAAATTTCAACAAGTTTTTGGTAGATGGCAAGAGGGGGTTCGGGCCCCAAGGTCTGGAAGGACGCGGAGCAGACACTGCCAGGAATAGCAGTTCTAGCGGGGAAACCTAAAAAGAGAATCCCGAACAGCCGGGCCGGGCAAGGCCCGGGGCCATTGGCAGGGCCAAACTGCCAGAGGGACTCCGCGAGGCGCCGAAACACAACAAAATTAAAAAGGGGGAGGCATGGTCGATTTATGGTGGGACTTTGAAGCAACATCGACCATGCGAGACATCAAAAAGGGAGACACACAAAATGAGGTGAAAGAAAAGAGGGCCACCGTTCTGAACGGGGCATGTGTGCTAAGGGCACAACAAATGGCGACTTTATTGAGGAACGCTCCCGAGCGTTCTAGGGATAAATATTCATTCAGGACCTAGAATCTCTGGTTTCGCAGACCAGGAGTGGCTTCCAAAGATGAATCTGGGAGAACGAGATCCTTAATTGGGTCAGCTTACACGACATCTTAGAAGTGTGTGTATAGTGAGTTCATTCCTTTCCTTCGGATAGTGACTAGGGTTACCAAGCCAACCGAGCGAGCTACATAAATCATCTAACACCAAAAGTAACCTAGACATTGCCCCGCTGCTAGTCAGGCATCCATAGCGTCAATGAGGTTGTCGCTACAATCTCATGGATATTGCTCTACTGTCGGCCAGGTGTCCATAGCCCCGGTAGAGTTATCCAAACACCCATACGGTCATTTTATTTCCTTTTTTCAGAATTCCTTTGTTCTTTTGCTTTAATATTTCACTTCTCCTTTATCATTTAGTTTGACCGAGTAAGCACTAAAGCCTATGATGGGTTTGAGACTGCAGTGGTCACTGGAGCAGACTTGAGATTTTTCACTCACTAGGGTGTCATAACGACCATAGCATAGTCCTTTAGAAATGATTATTATGTGTTTTGTGTGAGATCTGAGATGTGTGTAAGAAGATTCAGCCAAGGGTCAAGTTTTGAGCAGAGTTCAAACAAGGAAATCATTCACGGGTAGCTTTCAAAGACCGATAATCGAGAGTGAATGTTTAGCCGAAGAACACAAAGATCGGACAGCAGAGTAAACCACTTATCAAGCAAGCACGACCACTGTAAAGGGGAGGGAAACAAATTTTGAAACAAAACAACGAGGAGGGAGGAAACAAAAGAGCAATTCAAATAAAATGCAAACAAGCCAAAAGCAAACTACCCTAACCTATGTACAAGTATTTACAACAATGAGCTCGAACGAGCTCAAGCCCAGAAGTAATGCTTCAGGTGTTGTCCGTTGACTGGCAACGGGACGTTCTCACCAGTCAAGGTTTTTAAGCGGAAGGAATTATCTCCCAAAATCTCAGCTATTTGAAAGGGGACAAGTTGTTGGTATGTGGTGACTAATCATGCTATACTGTA
>VDFB02105785.1:560630576-560674015 GCA_007258455.2 Sequoia sempervirens
CTTTCTGTAACTTTTATGTGTTGTAGAACTTGGGGATTTGAAATCCTCTATATGTAAGAAGCTCCATTTTTTGAATAATAAAATTATTCTCTTGTTTGTGGGTTATTTTCTAAGTCTTGGGCTATGCTCTCATCAAATCTTATACACAATATTATCATTTTATTGTGGTTAGAGTGATCAGAAAAACACCTACTTATTTTTTACCTGAAATTTAAGTACTACTGCATTGAAATTTCAAATTTTCACCAAATATATATATTTTTTAAATTAAACCTAGTAGTTTAGAAACTACCTTCAATTTGCTACAGATTCCATTCTTACATATTTTTGAAATAATATAGATAAATTATTCATTTTTTTAAGTCAAATTTCTTAACTCTTATTTTTTTGAAATTTTCACCACTTAAGGGCCTATTTTTTCCATGATGATCCTGCACATACCCCTTTCTATGAAACTTTGATTTTCAGTCTATATTTTATATTCAAAATCTTCTCTTATTGGGAAAATATTTGAATATTTTAAATGTTCTTGCTTCACAATTTTATCCGGCCCACCCAAGGCATCCCCACACAAGCACTTTGAACTTTACCATTAACAAAGTTGTGTTTTTTTACATTCACCAGGCAAAGTAAAAAAGTTTCAAAATAGCACCTTCTATTTTGAGGATACATTTATCAGTGAAGATTTTAATTCTCACCAACCACCATGAAATGCTACCCATGCCTTAATACCTCCTCACGGGGCATCCATGCTTCACATTAGTCGTTGATTTTATTTTTTGACCTAATACCCTCATTCTGAAGCTCTTGTTCTTTAGCTATGGTGGCCCCCCTCTTGTGCAAAACATACGTTAGATTTTGTATGCCCACCAAGTGCTAAATAGGAAAGCATCCTTTTATTCCCTCAACCACTCCCTTTTCCATATCAAATTCATCCCATTTCATCTTGAATAGTGGCACTTCAACACTCAGCATAACATTTCCATACTCTACATCCAAATAGAATTTCCTCAAATAATTTGGATACATTGTCACTACAGGGGTTGGTAGCCCTCAACAGAGTAAACATGGACTTTCCCTTTGAGGGGAATAAAACTTGAAGGTTTCAACAGCAACACCTTATAGCTATGAAGAAATTTCCTTTGCAATTTCAAATCACCTCTCAATAGGTTCGAGCCGCCCCATTCACAACTTGAAATGCTTTTTACAAAACACTTCACTAGGATTACATGTACAAGAACAAATATAACCTATTCTTTGCACCATCCCCATACAATGCCATTCTAAAACTCATTCTAAATATGTTGACTCGTTATGTAGATTATGCTTTAATTTGATAAAAAATAATCTCCTCTAATTAGTAGCATAGACCTTTCTAAGATCTATGCCACATTTCACTAGTATTTTGATTAGAAGATTCGAGAAGCCAAAATATTGATACCATTTTTTCATTTGTATGGGGCGATGGCCAACTGGTCCATATACCAAGACTTTAAACTGTAGTTCCTTAGTCGTCCCAAGGTGTAGTGAGATGTTGTTTTGGATCACTCCCTTACTACACGGATATTTCTTACAGAGTTCTTCTATCCTCTACACTTTGATGGATGTCCATACCTTATTCCATTGCTTTTGGTGGACAATCAACACATTATAGAGAACTCTTGAACCTTCTTAATACATGTCACTACATTCTTTTAATCTTCCCTTTCATCGTATAAAGTTGTGAGCTAATCACTTGTTCCACTTCCATGTTACTTTGTTGATGATGTGGGTATTTTTTACTTCCTCTTAGGGTATGTGCAGGATCATCATGGAAAAAATAGGCCCTTAAGTGGCAAAAAAGTCAGAAAAATCAGGATTAGGCAGCTTGACGTAAAAAATTGAATAAGTTATCTATATTATTTCAAAAATATGTATGAATAGAATCTATAGAAAATTGAATGTAGTTTCTAAACTACTAGGTTTATTTAAAATAAATAAAATCTATTTGGTGAAAATTTGAAATTTCAATGCAGTAGTACTTAAATTTCAGGGAAAAATAAGAAGTAGGTGTCTGCCTAACCACCCTAACCACAATAAAATGATAATATTTTTTTATAATATTTTACATATAAGTAGAGGACTCATGTTTGGATGTGATGCATATTTTTTTTATAATTTTTTTCCAATTAAATAATTAATTATGAATTTTTTATTACAAATTTTTAAAAATATATAAAAACTCATTTGTTTGACCACCTTAACTTCGTCAAAACTTCATGAAATTCAATTTTTCTTTTTTTAATCCTATAGTATACAAAGCATAGAAGGTGATGCATGTTTTGGATTCAAACAATGTGATATTGTTTGAAATTTATAAAAAAATTTCAATCAACCTATCAATTAGGACTTTAGTCATAATTCTACTAGAAAATTATAATTATTTATTAAATTCAAATTAAAGAATAATTTATATTGGTGGAAAGCTGAGAATCTCCTCTAAAAACCCTTTTCGTTTCATCAATTTTGGGTAAAAAAAAGTCGTCAACCACATACCCTACAAATACCCATAATATTGCCACTTTTTGGCCCATCATGATCCTACACATACCCCTTACCTATATCCTAAAATATACTCCTACTATGGTGTTATCTTACCTATGCTCTCTTCAATTTCATTCACCCCCATATTGTTTTGCTTTTGTTTAGCTCTTCAACAAACATTCATTGGTTTGTTGCCTAAGAATTGCTCAAACTCACGGTGCTGCAAGGATGCTTCCTTCAACTTTGATGATATTTGAAAAGAGTTTATGCATAAGTACCAATTGCTATCATGTATTCCTATTCATCACTACTTTGATTTTCTCTTGTGTTTTTAACTTTTGAAGACCAAGTATCAGCATGTCTTACATTCCCACTATTGTGTTCTAAAGCTTGTGAAACAAATACAATCTTATTTTTATTTGCAAGAGAAAATGTATTTTCAACTTGTTTATACACATCTAATTTCTCATACCAATACCAACTCCAGGTTTCATGTTCTCATTCACACTATTAACATTGACACCTTCATGCTTATTATCCCCTATTCAACGTCTTTATCCCTTTGATGACATGACTTGCAAGCTGTATAATTGCAAAATAGATCTTTCTTTGCACTTTAAACCCTTGAGGGAAAATATGATCATGCACTCCTCCACATGGTGACCTATTAAAAGAAATTTACTTGGAGTGATTGCCACAATGCAACATTTATAGTTTCAAAACTATGCAAAGCATGTCAGGTCCCCATGTGGGCCCCATTTTTTTTTTTTTAAAACAAGTTTTAGGCTCAATTGATTTGAATCAGCCTCTGAATGTTCTTGGCATGAAAAATTTGAAGTGGGTTGTTAAAATTTTCTTTCTGGCCTATTTGAACAATGGTCAAAATTGGCCAAGTGGCCTCTAGAATCTCCTTGGGAAATTAGTCAAACGACCTCTTGGAGCCATGAAAATTTATAGGCATGTAGAAATTTGACCCAAGAATGGAGTGCAAAAAATGGCTCAGAAAAAGAGATCATGAGGTGAAACATATTCAATGTCAAATTTGCTCAGTCAGACTTTTTTGTACCTACACTTGTTCAGAACCAATTAAAGCTCACCAAGTCACCATTTTGAAAAAAAATTAAATCAAATCCTAGGAATCTATAACTAGAAGAATTAGATCATTTAGGTACATTGAGCATATGTGCAAGAGGGATTTACTTCAATCATCATTCTCCATGAGATATTAGGGGTCAAAGTTGACCACCTTGAAAAGTTTTGAAAATACAAGTGTGAAAATAGAGCAAAATTCATTTGCTTTTGATTTCGAAAAAATAGCAAATCATATCATGAGGCTCTAAAACTATACTAGGGAACATATGAATATAGGGAGAATGGATGACAACAATCCTTTTTTCTTGAAAATCATTCAGTTGTGAATTATCATCTCGAACAAGAGGCCAACTCGTAGGATAGAGAGTTTGCAAATAGCAAAAAAGTGCCAAAATCCTCCAGCTTTGCTTTTCAAAATCCTATCAAAACTCATGATGGGAAGCTGAAAATTGACATGCACATTTACATGTGTCAACTGAACATTCTCACAAATGGGTTTGGCTTGAAAATCAACTAGCTCCAAATTACAACCCTCCAAAGTAGGTCACTTAGGCATATTTTTGAAGTGCACTTCTGAGTGTGCAAAGGAAAAATTTTCAATATGGGAACTTCAAATTTGTGAAATTTTAAAGTCCTAATAGTGGCTCCCATTGGGGATGTATCCCTCCTATGGGCATAGCAAGAATCCAAATCTCTAGGGAGTAGACCAAATGTTGAGTCAATTGGGCGCTCTGAAACTACTCCTTTATTCAACCTCTTTTTCAACTACACCTAGCGAACCCAGGCCACCAAATGAAAAAGGGAAGTCAATATTACCCCTTAGAAGCACCAATTTGTTAAAATAATTGACCTCCCTCAACTCATTCTTTCCTCTGTCACACCACAACAACATTAGTGGCTGTAATTCTGCAAACACAAGTATCAAGCTACCTTTGTGCAAGTGGAAACTTGAACTCTATTTGGCTTTGTTATTAAATGGAAACCAAATCACATATATCATATCATGACCATCTACCTAATTAAACATGTTGGCATCTCCCAACAACCCATCATATACAACATTTTCAACATATTCATATTCACCATGCATCTGAAAGTCAAACATACTCTCAAAATGTTGATTATCATGTGGCAACAACTTATCATATGAATCATATGAATCACTCTCAAGTTGAAAACAACATTCTTCAATGTTCTGGACATTGCCACATTTTATGAAAACTTCCTCTAGCTGACAAAAGTAGCACTTAGATTCTACCATATGGCTAGTACTATTAAGCTCAATCTAATTATTAGTTTGCATATCAAACATGAAACTATCATAAGAACTTACCAAAATATCTTGCACATCATGCAAACTATCTCCAAGTGTATATAAAGAGATACACTTATACATTGACACACTTTGTAGTTGTCCTCCATCATGTTGGTACAAAGACTCATCAAGGATTTTGTGCCAAAGGAAAATGGCCCCTTGTCATTTTCATGGCCTTTTAGGTTTTGTTTCATGGTTGATGAGCCCAAAATATGCTCATAGTTTGGATATCATGGTGTATTTTTAATACCTTTGCTTTTGTTGTTCATGGTTGTTTAACTCTTTTGAAACCTTTTATTGGGGGATATCCTATAGCAATACACTTTCATGTTCTTATAGCCTATCATGTTGACATATCTATATTTATTACCCTGTTTGACTCCCCAAATGATTGGTATAACACATGTAGTTTTTGAATGATGAAATAGATTTAAATGTGTGATTAATGAATGGATATTGTGTATGTGCCATGTGCCATGTACCTTTTCTTTCACATCTGTTACCTTGTGTTTCGCAGGTTGTTGAAGAAAGTATGATCAAGTCAAGCGCAGCTGATCTCGGCCCTACAGTAAAGTCCATTTCCTGCACGACTTGGAGGAAGCTCTGGTGAAGACTCTTTGACTGAAACTGTTGGGAAGGATTTTTAATGTCAGTTAATTTGGAAAGAGTGGAGTGCTAGATTCTCTCTGGATCGGGTTGAGCGGATAGGCTCATTTATGAAGTTTGTTCCTTGATTTCAGGATACATTTTATATCCACATCTTTCTCTGTTAGGGTTAGTTAGTTAGTTGTTTTCCTGATTTAAATAAGTGTTCCTCCTGTGCAGGTGAATAAGGAAGAGAAAAAGAGATAGATAGAGAAGAAGATTATGTAAGAGTTAGAGTTATAATATGAATCAGAGTTTTTGTTAGTTTTATGAAGCAAAAAAATCAATGTAAATGATTTCACATTATGAATAAAAGTTGATGGAGTTCTGAGTACAATCTTCTGTGCAAATTAGTTGATGCTTGCTAAGGAGGCCCATTTAGTAAGTATATGTAGGAGAGTAGTTGTTTTTCCTTTGCTCATTCAAGTTAGATTTCATTTTAGAAAGTTTTTGCACAAGCTCAGTCTTATACTATTCCTGCAGCATCAGGAATCCATCCCTGTGTTTGTTCCTGCAGCATAAGGCCAGTTTATAGTTTGTCTCTCAGTTGTAGCTGTTATGATTTCTGCTTTGGTTAAATTATGGTTGAGTTAAGAGAACTTTGCATTACCTTCCTGTAGCGTAGGTAGAATTCTTTCCAAGTATTTATTTTTTGTTAAGTTGTGACTGAAACTAGTTCTTAGTGCATATATAGTGCTGCTCCATTTAAAGTATGTGTTCCCTACTTTGACAAGTAAATGAATGACCATGAAAAGATATTAGTCACCTACTGGAATGTCTAATTCCTAGGATAGGTTTTGCCATGATTTTCATATCCTTTTGAGGGCATGACCATTTTTTGGCACCGTTGTCAGGGATGGTGTCAAGCTAAGAACCTGTTAAAAGTCATTGTTAGTAGTAGTTTAGTTTGTTAATCAAGAATTTTCAAAATCCTTCAAATCACTATTCATTCTATTGCGTGCATAGAAGAAGAGATGCGCTGAGAAGGTTCCTCCCTGAAAACCTATTTGTTGAATTTCCATTTGACCTAGCTAATGAAGAACCTAAGGAAAATCCATTTGCTCTGATATTATAGCAAGCAAATATGGCACATAATCCACCTAATCCACCTCCTACTTTTGAGTTTCTCATTGTTGCCCAGCAAGATACTGATAACCTTAAAAATATTCCTTCTTCATTACTTCCCAAGTTTTATGGCCTAGTTACGGAGGACCTAGAAGCTTTCCTATTTGAGTTTGATATTCTCTATCACAGCTATGATTACACTTTAGATGCTCACAGGCTAAAGTTGTTTCCTTCCACTTTGAAGGAAGGATCCCTTAGATGGTTCATGAGTTTGGGAAGAGGTGTTGTTAATAGTTGGGCAGCCATGCAAGCAAAATTCCTTGAGAAATATAAGGAATATTGTAAGAGTGGTAGTAAGGGAGACAATATATTTAGAATTCAACAAAAGGAGAATGAAAGCCTAGAAGACTATATCTCAAGATTCTTGTTTTCCCTGAAAAAGAATTCAAACCATACTCTCAATGAAGAATCTCAGAAACTACTTTTTCTAAGGGGAATCAGTGATACCTGTATAGATGCGTTGGACTTGATGGGAGGAGGTGATATAACCCAACTTCCTTGGGATGATATTAAGAAAATATGTCTTAACTACTCTCAAGCTATGGTGGTAAAGTCTTCTTCCAGTGGATTTTCCTGGATGGAGATCAAAAATTTGCTATCTGATTTCAAGTAGGACATTATAAACAACATGGCTACACAGTTGGATACTATGCAAACTTGCAAGAAACATACAGAGGCTGAGGCAATTATGGATGACTTTTGTCCACATTGTAGACAAAAGAAAAATGACTGCAGATGCAAGATGGTGGCTAACATGGAGGCTAAACAGTTACCTACTGATTTTAAGATGATAGAAGGTGATGATGACCAAGTCTTCTTTGTTGCACAAAGGAGACCATGGGCTCCAAGACAAGGTATACCTCAAGTTCATTTGACTTTTGGTAATCCTTACTCTAATTATAATAACCAATGGCAACCTACATATGGCCCATCACAACCTTGGAATACTGCTCAACCTCACTGGCCTAGCTATCAGAATTCTCAATGGAAACCCCCTCAAGGAGGTTGGCAGTAGCCATAAGGACAATGGACTCCACCTCCAGGTAACTGGCAGCAGAACCCTCAATGGAGAGGTTCTCAGCAATGGTAGAAACAACCCCCTGGATTCCTACAGTCTTAGTAGCCACAACCTCTGGCCCTTATGCCTCCTCCTACAACACCTACACAAATATGGCCCTCCAAAACAAACACCTATGCCTACTCAACCATTGCCAAATCCTAACAATAAGCAGCAACAACAACCGCAACCTATGTATTCTACAGAACCTAACTAGTATACAGCTTATGCCCTGAATATCAATGATATCCATCTAAGGTTTGGAACCACTCTCCCTACTCCATAGCCACCTGTAATTATAGAGATTCTAGAATCTACTGCTGAACAACCTACTGATCATGCAGAAGATATACTTGTATCAGCTATTGCCTGTAGCCTCAGGCTACACCACCTTTTCCTCAGAGATTGCAAATTACTACACCCAAGACCATTGAAGAGCCTACCTTTGATATTTTGGAGCAGTTAAAGAATGTACAAGTTCAAATTCCTCTTTTTCAAGCTATTAAAGATGTTCCAATCTGTGGAAAAGTCATTAAAGAGGCCTATTTAAAGAAACAAGGAAGAAAGAAAAAGGATCCCCAAACTATCCATGTTCTAGGACAGTTAGCTGATATTATGTTGGGGAAGGTTGTCATTCCAAAATATACTAATCCTAGAAGTCTTGTAGTAAAAATAAATATCAATGGTCAAGTAGTAAGAATTTTTTTGGTTGACCTTGGTGCAGTCATTAATGTGATGACCAAGCACACTATGGAGTGTTTGAATATCCCAAACATTTGGTCTACACCAACTATCCTATAGCTTGCTAATAGTTCCACGGTTACACCTGATGGAGTGATAGAAGATGTCATTGTCAGCCTTGAATCTTGGGAATAACCTGCTAATTTCACCATATTGTCCACTAAGGCAACCTTAGGAGGATATCCTATTATCATAGGCAGACCCTAGTTAGCTACAGTTGATGCCCTTATAGGATGTCATTCAGGAGACATGACAATTTCTAATGGTCAATCAAGAAAGAAATTGGCTTTACACCCACCTACACAATCTCTGCTAGATTTGTCTCAACCAATTTGGGTAGATCTAGGAGAGGAAACTGAAGAAGTAAATTCATTAGCTCAGTTAATGATGCTACAAACTGATCCATTTTCCCAGCTTCAGAGTGAATATAACCTGCTTCTACACATTTTGTAGTGTAGTTTTGGTTTGAATAGCCTATTTGTTTTGGACAGCCATTCTCAGCAATGTTTCCTGCAGCAACTAGACCCTGAGAGCCATCATGATTTGCTATTATGTGATATACAGGCAACAACTTTTTCAGCAACTTCAATGAATGATCTCACCAAATAGATAGAAGTATCTCCAGGCTGTTGTCTGTATATTAATAACAAGTTGCCTCCATCTCAACAAACTACCCTAGCCACAATGTTGCAAGCCCACCAAAGAGCTTTTGCATGGGACTATGGGGATATGAAGGGTTTAGACCCAAAACTCTGTACACATTGGATATATATTAATAGTGACTTCAAACCTATCAGGCAGCCACAAAGAAGAATTAATCCAGCTTTGAGAGAAATTGTTAAAGAAGAATTGAAAAAAATGTTAACAGCTTGCTTTATCTACCCAATCTCTGATAGTCAGTGGGTTTCTCCATTGGTCATTGTTCCTAAGAAAGGAGGAAAATGGAGGGTATGTGTAGATTACAGATAGCTCAACTTGGCAACAAAGAAAGATTACTTTCCTCTTCCATTCATTGATCAAGTTCTAGATAATTTAGCTGGAAAAAAGTACTTCTCATTCTTAGATGGCTTCAGTGGGTACAATCAAATCAAGATTGCTCCTAAAGATCAAGAAAAGACTACTTTTACATGCCCTTTGGGAACATTTGCCTATTTAGTTTTTCCTTTTGGTTTCTGTAATGCTCCTGCAACTTTCCAGTGGGCAATCATAAGTATCTTTTCAGACATCTCATATGATTGCATGGAAATATACATGGATGACTTTACTATTTATGGTATGAAATTTGAGGAAGCTCAAGCCAACTTGAAGAAAGTACTAAAGAGATGTGAAGATCACAACCTATCGCTGAATAGTCAAAAGTGCTTCATGATGATGCAGGAGGGAATAGTCCTTGGTCACTATATTTTTTCTGCAAGAATTTAGGTTGATCCTGCTAAAATTGAGGTCATCTCTAAGCTACCCGCTCCTGCTAAGCAGAAAGAGGTATAGAGCTTTCTAGGAAATGCTGGATACTATAGAAGATTCATCAAGGACTTCAGTCAAACAACATGCCCCTTATATAGTCTGCTGAAGAAAGATGCAAATTTTTCTTGGACAAAGGAATGTGAAAAAGTATTTCTTGACTTGAAAGTCTCCCTTACATAGGAACCTATTCTGAAAGGACCTGATTGGTCACTTCCATTTCATATTCATACTGATGCATCAGATTATGCCATTGGAGCAGTGTTAAGGCATAAGGATGGTTCAATAGAACATGCACTCTATTACATAAGCATAAATATGCAAGGGGCTAAGTTAAACTACACTGTTACAAAAAAATAAATGTTGGAAATCATCTACGCCCTCAATAAATTTAGGCATTACATCACCAGTTATCAGATATTTGTCCATATTGATCATGCAACAATCAGGTATCTCATGAACAAAGCCTCAATATCTGGGAGACTAGCCAGATGGTTATTGTTGATGTGGGAATTTGACATTACAATTGTGGATAAGCCAGGTAAAGCCAATGTGGTTGTTGATATCCTTTCTAGAATTCAAAGGCAAGATGAATCTACACTCATTCAAGACTCCTTTCCTAATGAGCACTTGTTTGCAATCAAGGTTATTCACCCATGGTATGCTAATATAGCAAATTATCTGGCAACAGGAAGAACTCCTCCTCAATTCTCCCCTAAGGAAAAGAGATTATTGGTAGAGAAAAGCTTTAAATTTTCTTGGATTTCCAATTGCATGTTTTATACAGGGCCATATCAAGTTATGAGGAGATGTGTACAAGAGGAGGACACTCATGATATACTGCATGCAAGCCATGATGAGTTGTGTGGTGGACATTTTGCTGCCAAAAAGATAGCAATGAAAATTTTAAATACTGGTTACTATTGGCCAACTCTGCATAGAGATGCAGCCAAATATACTAGGAGATGTGACAGATGCCAAAGGATGGGAAGACCAACTCGATTTGATGATATGCCTCTATTTCCACAAGTTGCAGTTACATCCTTCGAAAAATGGGGACTGGATTTTGTAGGACCAATTGATCCACCTTCTAATGGTAAGTCCTACATCCTTGTATGCACATATTATGTCAAAAAATGGGTAGAGGCTAAGCCTATGAAACATGCTAGGGATAATAAAGTGGCTGAATTCGTCTATGAGGAAATATTTACTAAGTTTGGTGTCCCTAGGGAAATAGTGATAGCTCAAGGAGCACAATTTACTTCTACACTTATCACAACCTTAGTCAATGAATACAATATACGGCATAGGAAATCAACCCCTTATCACCCCCAGGCCAATGGCCAGGTGGAGGTCACCAATAGGGACATTGAGGCCATTTTGACTAAAAATGTAGATTTGCATAGGAAGGACTAGGCCACAAGGTTACTAGAAGCTATATGGGCCTCCCGTACTACCTGGAAGACTGCTACAGGATATACACCTTTTGAAATGGTGTATGGTAAAACAACTGCAATGCTAATAGAATTTGAACATAAGACTCTAAGAATAGCATTAGAGATGGACATGGATTTAACAAACACACAAAAGGACAGAATCATGTAGCTCAATGCTCTGGATGAGCTTCGAAAGAATGCCCTACAACACACTGAGATAATACAAAATCAAAGAATAAGATGGCATGATAAATACATTAAGGAAAAGAAATTCAAAGTAGGAGATTGGGCTCTACTTTATGACTCACGATATAAGGACAGTCTAGGCAAATTACAAACTAGATGGTTGGGCCCATATGAAATTGAGAATGTATTTGCTAATGGTTTAGTTCAAATTGTTACAATTGATCCTATTAGATTCAAGCTGTTAGTTAATGGACACCACCTCCAGTTGTACCATAAACCAGTCTCAAAAGAAGAATTCATGCATCAATTCATTCAGGATCCTACCACTAATCCTCATGCAGCCAAAGGATTTAGCCTTTCTCCTGCAGCTTCACCGTAATTTTGTAATGCATGCTCATAATAAAGGTTTCCTTTTTAAGGAAACCCTTTTTCTTCATTTCCACTTGTCGCCACATTTCACTTGTTTATCTTCTGTCCCATCCATCCATTCCATTCATTCATCTTGTCTTCCCATGTTACCCATCCACCTCATTCATCCGTACCACCCTTAATTATGATCTCATTCCCAACTGTTATCTCATGCCGAGGCCGTCATCTTTCTCAGCATGCACAAGCATTTAATGAAAGGTACGCAATATCTTTTTTTATCGCGTCATTGATTTATTTCATTTTATTCATTTACTATTATGTCAGTATCAGTCATTATTACCCGATCTCTGCCTATTCTTTAGTACATGTGAGGACACATGTCATACTTTAAGTAGGGGCAGGATAATCCACTTTTCAAACCTGTCCTTTTGCTGCTATCACAACTACTCAGATAATATTTCTTTATTATTTTCTATTACTTTCCAAATATGATCGCATGTATTTTTCATTGCATGTTTTTTTATTGTAAATCAATTAAAACTGCTTGTTCAAGAAGTTCATTTTTGGAAAAGAAGAAAGATTGACGGCGGGACAGAAAAGAACTAGAACAGAAAGGGAAATTTTTGGATTTTCAGAAAAGAGTTGAGTTCAGCTAAGGAAAAACTATGAACATGGGTGGTTGGCTATTAAGACATGAGCCTGTAGCTCATGAGTTATTAATGCAAAATCCTCAAACAACCCAAACATTTAGCCTCTGTGATTGGTTAAATTACTTTTTGAGTTTGGATGCTTTCAATGAGGAGGCTGGAGGCAAATTTTTAAGAACCCTTTCTAAAGGGGAGGCTACAGTCTAGGGTCTAACAGTTGTTGTAACTGAAGAAAGAATTGCAGAGGTAACCGGGCTTCTAGCCATTAGAGAAAATTTTTCTTCGGATGTTGTCTCTGCAAGGGCAGAATTTACAATACCCATTGATGGACCTTTGAAAGTTTCTAAGCAGGGATGCAAGCGAGTGTCATTGCCTCCTCCATATCCAAAATACACTGCTTTCATAATAAGTTATTTAACATGTGAAGGTTGTTTCTCTTACCTGCATTCTTACCATTTCAAATTGTTGAGTCATATGAGGCATGGGTTAGCTGTAAATGTTTCAAACTTTTTGTTAAAATTTTTGGAACAATGTTCCCACGGAACCCAATAGGGGAAGGATAATTCCATTACTTACCATGGCCTTATAAAATTGTTGATTGAACACTCTTTGAGAGATGTATCACCTCTTTCCTAGCAAGAATCTGTTGCCCATAAGAGCCTGCAACATCTAGAACCCCCTAGGGCACTTACCCTATGGCCTCAGAAAAAGAAAGAGGAAATGGCGTCTACTAGTAGGAGAACACAGCAAGGGTCATCTGCTCCTGCAACATCTGGTCCTACAGCTCTCACACTAGAGTCCTCTGTCTGGGTGCAAACTAGGTCTGCTAGTAGGTGAAAAAAGGGAAAAACAAAGGCAGGAGAGTCATCTAGGACAGAACAAACCCCAGAATCTGACCCTCGTTCTCAGAAAAGGCAACGCTCTTCTCCTGTAGCATCTTCCCCTGTAGTAGTTTCTCCTATAGCAACACCTATTGCCATCACCAGTTCATCATCATCCTCTGATAAGGCAGAACCCTCCAGGAAATTCTGAAAGAGGAAGGCTGCGAGAGCACCTTCGGCAGCTGCAACTTTTCCAAGAAGAGTTTCCACAAGAAAACAATGTAAAGTATTCCCTGTTTCACCTCAACCTGAGGTTATTATAATTTCAAAAGAATCTATAGAGTCTGAATATGATGTTTCTCAGAATGTGTCTAAGAGTGCTGCACAGAGTTCATTTGTTATTCTCGAAGAAGAACAAATTGAGACAAGGGAAGTTGAGCATAATGAAAGGGGGTACCAAGTCTCGATGACTTGGCTATTGCGGCTATGCATATTTCAGAGGAAGCACAGTTTTCTCCACTGCAGCAATAGGAATTCATCCTGCAGCAAGAGGAGGAATAGACTGAACAATTGGAAGTGGCCAATGAAGCTTCATTTCCCCTTGTCACTTGTCAAGCCATTGTTGTCTATAAAAAGACATTTTTGATTGAATTTTTGGAATATTTCAAAGCTACATGGAGATTGGTTACATTGCAAACCCTGAGTTTCTGCCACCTAGCCAAGACTAAAATGCGACAAAGTCTTTGGGAGGAAGAAAAGAAGAAACTAAAAAAAGGAAATTGAAGAGCAGAAATAGGAAATTTAGGAGTTAAAAGAGAAAATGAATGAAATGCTGCAGGTAACTGGTCAGATTATGGAGTGCAAATCACCACCCAAAGTTTATGCTCTGTGCCTCAAGGAACAATTCTTTTGGTTCCAACTAATGAGAATTTCTAGAAATCAAGATCCTATTATTCACACTGCTAAAGAATTCTATGATGCATACCAGGAAGCTCATAATTGGCTAAGGAATTCTTTGTGCGAATTTTATTTACATGGCTCTATAATTCCATTTGAAACAGAGTGGAATCCCCTTCTGTACATTGGTGACATCCATTTGAGATCACTTATGTCTTAGGCAGCAAACGAAGCAAATTATGGCAGGCAATGGGAAGCATATGAAGAATCCAAAAGGAATGATCATGTTCCATTGCGCCCTGAGAGTTCAGACCCCCATACAATGTTGAAAACCTGGCTTACTATGGCATATGGCTTTAATAATGATATAGCCAAGATGGAATTTTTTGATCTCAGAAAATAGGTATATGATGAGTTTCAAGAACAGCCATACTCATTTTGGAAGCTGTCATACTCCAGAATTGAGAAGAGGTGGGAGAGATTAACTGTTGGGTTAAGAAGGTCTGAGCCTCACAGTCCCCTGAATTTTATGGCAGCTCTCAAAAGATCAAGCAGATACATACAATTGGGCCTTCAAAAGAGGTTTGAATTGTGGTTGCCATTTAAATTTAGACCTCCTGTGCTAATGTGGCCTCTTTATCCCTACCAAGCTACAAATATTAATGAAGATACAGAAGCTCGTAGGTATGAAAGGTGGTAGAGTTTCAGAGGTTTTTATTACAGATTTGGAACTCCATTTTAGGTTCATGCCTCAACCACTGATTTCAGAGAGACCACTAGAAAGTTTAATGCTAGAGGACCAACATTGGGTTAAGTAGGGGACAAATGATGAGACCAAAATATGCTCATAGTTTGGATATCATGGTGTATTTTTAATACCTTTACTTTTGTTGTTCATGGTTGTTTAAATTTTTTGAAACCTTTTATTAGGGGATATCCTGTAGCAATACACTTTCATGTTCCTATAGCCTATCATGTTGACATATCTATATTTATTACCCTATTTGACTCGCCAAATGAATGGTATAATGCATTTAGTTTTTGAATGATGAAATAGATTTAAATGTGTGATTAATGAATGGATATTGTGTATGTGCCATGTGCCATGTGCGTTTTCTTTTGCATCTGTTACCTTATGTTTCACAGGTTATTGAAGAAAGTATGATCAAGTGAAGCGTAGCCGATCTTAGCCCTGCAGTAAAGTCCATTTCCTGCATGACTTCGAGGAAGCTCTGGCGAAGACTCTTTGACTGAAACTGTTGGGAAGGATTTTTAATGTCAGTTAATTTGGAAAGAGTGGAGTGCTAGATTCTCTCTGGATCGGGTTGAATGGATAGGCTCATTTATGAAGTTCGTTCCTTGATTTCGGGATACATTTTATATCCATTTCTTTCTCTGTTAGGGTTAGTTAGTGAGTTGTTTTCCTGATATAAATAAGTTTTCCTCCTGCACGGGTGAAAAAGGAAGAGAAAGAGAGATATAAAGAGAAGTAGATTATGTAAGAGTTAGAGTTATAATATGAATCAGAGTTTTTGTTAGTTTTCTGAAGTAGAACAATCAATGTAAATGATTTCACATTATGAATAAAAGTTGATGAAGTTCTGAGTACAATCTTCTGTGCAAATTAGTTGATGCTTGCTAAGGGGGCCCACTTAGTAAGTATATGTAGGAGATTAGTTGTTTATCCTTTTCTCATTCAAGTTAGATTTCATTTTAGAAAGTTTCTGCACAAGCTCAGTCTTATACTATTCCTGCAGCATCGAGAAGCCATCCTTGTGTTTGTTCCTGCAGCATAAGGCCAGTTTATAGTTTGTCTCTCAGTTGTAGCTGTTATGATTTCTACTTTGGTTAAATTATGGTTGATTTAAGAGAACATTGCATTACCTTCTTGTAGCGTAGGTAGAACTCTTTCCAAGTATTTATTTCTGCTAAGTTGTGACTAAAACTAGTTCTTAGTGCATATATAGTGCTGCTCCATTTAAAATATGCGTTCCCTGGTTTGACAAGTAAATGAACGACCATGAAAAGAAATTAGTCGCCTGCTAGAATGTCCAATTCCCAGGATAGGTTTTGTCATGATTTTCATATCCTTTTGTGGGTGCAACCAATGGTTTTATCTATTTTGCTCTGATTTTATGTTGCAACATGGCTTGAACATGCATATTTATGTACTAAAATTCAAATAATGACATCTTGTTAAGGTGTTGTGAAGTGTTGTAAGAAATTTCTACATTCTAGACTCTATTAATTATAATTCACCTAAAAATTACCTTTTTAATCATCAACAAGTCCTATTTTGAAGTCTTGTAAAGTCTTGTAACAAGCTTTTATGCTTTTCTAGGCACATCTTCACTATTTATCCATTTCTAATGATTTATTTGGCTCATTTATGCCATCATATGCTTAATTAAGTGTATTTTTGAGTATTATCCCAACAAAGAACATTAAATACAACATATTTCTTGACACACCTTTTTAGGTCCTAAGTGGCACACATTTTCCATGGGTGGTGAATGAGTCCCCCTTGGCCCCAAATTCAAAATATTTTAAATTTCCTTTCAAGGTTTTATTCAAAAACACTTGATGTCGTCCTGTGGTGAGGTATGAATGAGAAACTAAGGTACAAGTGTGTATAAATAATTTATTTCACATGATTTTACATCTCCCATAATCTCCTACAATTCTCCAACATTCATACATCATAGTCAAGCATTCAAGAATTTTACATCTTTTCAAGCACTATTCAAGCAATTGGAAGTAGCCATTGACATTACTTCAGACTTGCATCATCAAGGGTTTGGTAAGTTGATAGCAATTGCATGTTGTTATTTTATCATTCCTTTACATTTCATTATTTTATTAAGGGTTTGATTACCAAAAGTGGGGTTTGACCAAGGAAAACCCCTTTTCACTAACCTTAAACCATTTTTCCCCTATTGCATGTTTGTTTGCAGCTTTTATGTGAGTATATTTGACAAGATTTTTGGTGTTGAAGATTGCTTTAAAAGTCAACTAGGTGCTTCAAGTCAACTCAAGTCTATTTCAATCTTGGAGAAGGTTTTATGTCTGTTTCCTATAGAATTGACTTTGGCACTCTGACAAGCAGTGATTTCCAGATTTGGTGTTGCAGATTTGTCTCCTGATTTTTCAAAAATTTGGGAGAGGACTAATTCACCACCTATGGTGAATGAGTCCCACCTTAGGACTAAAAATTTGAATTTTGTTAGATTCTTGATCCTGACAGACAAAAACTTGCTCCAAATAATTTTTCACAAGGAGGAGGACGAATGAGTCCCACTGTGAAAAATCAGTGACTTCAACCAGCATCCACAACATTCCAGATTCATCTCTTTTCTTTTTGTTCTCCATATTTTCTTCATTTAGTTCATTTTTTCATTACACAATGTGTTTTCAAACATAGCTTAAATTTCACTTTTGCATTGATTTTCATTCTTTTATATTAGTCAATTGCATTTAGCTAACTTCATTTATGTTAGACAACATCAGACATTGCATAATTTGAATTAACCATTAGCATTTTTGCTCCTATCTCTCTCCTTTTAGATGAAAAACCCTAGAAGAGAAAGAGTTGTCCATAGGAGCCAAACAATCAATGGTTCATTTTGGTGAAGCTGACTTTTGAGAACTTTTCATTTCTGATTTCATTTACATATTGCATCCTAGTTTACATTTGCATTAACATTCAATTAGTACATTGTTTTGTTTTTGTAGTTTAGGACTTTTTCTCTTGCATTAGTGAAAGCTTCATTTAGATTTCATTTTTACATGACATATCATTGAAAAAACTAAAAATCTGCATTTTGAATCTTTGATTGCATTCTATAGAGCATTAAAATCAGCTTTAAAATTCTCAAAAACACACAAAAAAATCATATTGGGACTCATTCGCTGGACCCAGGGCGAATCAATCTTTCTGCACTTTTTACACAACATATTTGGAACCTTTTTAGCATTTTTTTGCATTACTATTTCCTATCTCTGCATTCTGTTTTATTTTCTAGAATCTTTTTTTTTCTCATTTATTGCATCTTGGTTTATTTGCAACATGACATTTTCTTTGAATAAGTTTTGGAATTCATTAAAGTCATTGGTAGATATGTCCAATTGTACCTTTGGTTGTGACCCTAATGGCCTTGAACAACTTCATGCTCCTTTAAATCCAAATGATTGTCCTCCATGTGAAGTAGACATCATTGGAGAAGATGATGCTTGCATGAACAAGTTATACAATGATTTCCTTGATAACCTAGAAGAAAATGTAACCTTTTATGCCTCCATGCGATTACAAGACCTTCCCACTATTGCACCTCCTGGTCACTTTGCATAATTGCATCCTGAAATCAATGAAGGACCTAAGGTCCCTCCCTCAGATGGACCTAGTTCCTCTCACCAATTGCATTCACAACCCTTTCATGATCACAAAGTCACAAACACTCCTATAAACATTGAAGAGACATATGGTAAAGGATTCACTATCTTAAGTAAACAACATTATGACACAAAACATGAACATGAGATCCATCAAATTCTTGAACAACAATTAACCAAAGCACATAGAATAGTTCTAATATATCAAGATCCTTCTCATCCTGATAGACATGCTCTTCAAGCTAGGAGACTTCAAGATGCTGGAATACTGATATTAAATGCTCCTCCTAACTTAAACATTCTCCTTCCATGTGAACAACCATTATCTCCTAATGAAAAGGATGTTAGGAGCCCTATGGGTTCTCTTCCTCCTATTCATGATAAAGGAAAATCTAGCAAGTGAAAATGATCTTACAAACTCAAAAAGATCAAGTTTCCCACACATCTTCCACCTGAATGTGAAAGGAGACTTCAAATGCTTTTAAATAAAGGTCTTATACTTTTACCACCTATAAATAGGTTGGTTATTTTCCTAAAAGACTCTAACATACCATTTTTCAAATATCATCACATCCTTGGAAATTGCACTTAAGAATGTCAGACATTGAAGAAAATACTAGATAAGTATCACTTCACTGATATAGATTGTTTCCCCGTCATACCTTAAAGCAACCAAATCCCATCATCATGTCATAGTTGTAGAATACCCTATTCTCACTATTTCATGATCCTTTCACATCACCCATCTCAACTCATTCTTTCCTTTACACTTTGTGGAGGGAAAGACATTATTAGCCTTGTTCTTGTAATTCACTTGTCTTTGTCTCTTAACTATGTTATTCATTTTCTACTTATCTATTTAAGATCGAGAAACCAATAACTTATTTAATGGTTGACTTACATTTGCATTACTTGTCCCTTTTTCCTTTTTTCATTTTCATGTGCATATCATGTTCCCTCGTATTGTCTATTTGATGTTCCCTCTCTTCGTACACTTCTATTTATAGCTCTATTCTTCTATTCATCGTGCATTATCTTATTCTCTTTTTTTTGTTTTTTCCTTTTGGGGATGACATAAAGCGTAAGGATTCCCTATGTCTCTTCCATGTTGACCCAAATGGTCCTTGTATTTTTCTCTTTTTATTTTTTGTTTCCTTTTGGGGATGACACAGTGTAGAGATTCCCTATGTCTCTTCCATGTTGACCCAAAAGGACCTTATCTTTTCCTATTTTTGTTTTGTGTTTTCCTTTTGGGGATGATGCAAAGCATAGAGATTCCCTTTGTCTCTCCCATGCTGACCCACAAGGTCTTTTTCTATTTCTCTTTTTGTTTCGTGTTCTCCTTTTTGGGATGATGCAAGGCATTGAGATGAAAATGTCTCCTTCATGTTGACCCAAAATATTTTTCATTTTCTTTCACCTTTTCATCTTCTTTTCACTTATGTTTTCCTTTTGTGGATGATGCAAAGCATCGAGACTACAATGTCTCTTCCATGTTGATACAAAACAAACTTTCATTTTCCTTTGTTTTCATTCTCTTTGTGTCATTCTTCTAGTTCTATGTGCTTTGGGGAATGACGATAGTTTCGTGCTCTTTCATAAGAAAATTTCAGCAACGAACATATTGACCCCAATTCCATAGATCCCTTATGTGTTTGTGTGCTTTCTTTTCTAAGAGCCAACTCCCTTATCTTTATTTTTCATTTTTCCTTGAAATGACACAACCTATCTTTGAAACATATGACCTGGCATAGGGCTTTCCAAGTTGGCTCTCATGTCTTGTTTTCATTTTTCTTTCTCTTTCCTTTGCTACTTTAAAGTAATTGCTCATAGAACAATGTGTAGCAATTCTTTTAAAGTAGGGGGCATACATTACCATAATTCATTTGCATTCTTGGTTCCTAATGCAGCTTTGTTGTTTATATAATGTGTTTGTCACTTTGTGGATGACATTGGGTGTGATCTCCTTCATACATGTGATCTTTCTAAGCATATTACATTCCTCTTAGTGGCATGATGTGATGCATTGCATCCCCTAAGCTGTGAATATACTATTCTTTGATTCGTCCTCTTTTGGAAACATTAGACACAATGTTCCTAAGTTTTTGACCTTGCATGAAGTGAACAAGACTCCTTTGAACATTTTACACTTTTTCACTTTACATTTTTTCATTTTTTCATTTTTCCTTTTTTCAACCTTGCATAATGCAGCTTGCATGACTATGGTACCTTTTTCTTTCTTTTCATGAACATTTTTCTTTGTGGAGCCTTGTTAAAGTTATCACCAAGTATAAATTTAATATGGTTGGGCGGGAAGCCCTCCTAGTGGCATGACTTTTCCCCATAGCCACTCTTGTGTTTGTGAGTGCATACCAACTACCATATGTATCTTACCTTTTTAGGCTTACTCACCCCACGGGCAACTAGTTATGTGGCCCTAGGGTGAGTACTTTTGAGCTTTCTCACCCCACAAACAACTAGTTTCATGGCCCTAGAGTGAGTACACATGCTCTTTTTCAAACAATCAGCCTAGATCTAATCCACAACTAGTTGGATTGACAATCAAAGCTTCATTTGATTCATTTCAACATTTGTGTGTTCCTTTGTTCTTATTCTTAGTATGCCATGGAATCTCCATCCTGGGGGCCTGATCATCCCTCTTGATTGTTGTCATTCCATCTTGCTAACGTAAGTGCATTTGAACCCTCCTCTCGATGTTCATGGCTACTTTAGTATGAGTTTGAAGCAAGTTCATCCTCACTAAAGTGGGGGCTAAATGTGTCATAGAAAAATGGCCCATTGTCATTTTCATGGCCTTTTAGATCTTGCTTCATTGTGTTTGTCTATTTTTCTCTGATTCTATGTTGCAACATGACTTGAACATGCATATTTAGGTACTAAAATTCAAATAATGACATCTTGTTAAGGTGTTGTGAAGTGTTGTAAGATATTCCTACATTCTTCTAGACCCTATTATTTACAATTCACCGAAAAATCACCTTTTTACTCATCAACAAGTCTTATTTTGAAGTGTTGTAAAGTCTTGTAACAAGCTTTTATGCTTTTCTAGGCACATCTTCACTATTTATCCCTTTCTAATGCTTTATTTGGCTCCTTTATGCCCTCATATGATTAATTAAGTGTATTTTTAAGTATTATCCCGACAAAAAACATTAAATACAACATATTTCCTGACACAAATTTTCAGGTCTTAGGTTGGACCCATTCGCCATGAGTGGAAAATGAGCCCCTTGGCCCCAAATTCAAAATATTTTAAATTTCCTTTTGGGATTTTATTCAAAAACACTTGATGTTGGCCTATTATGAGATATGAATAGGTAACTAAGGTACAAGTGTGTAAATAAGTGATTTTCACGTCATTTTATATCTCCCATAATCTCCTACAATTCCCCTACATTCATACATCATAGTCAAGCATTCAAGCATTTTACATCTTTTCAAGCACTATTCAAGCACTTTGAAGTAGCCATTGACATTACTTCAGACTTGCATCATCAAGGGTTTGGTAAGTTGATATAACTTGCATGTTGTTAGTTTATCATTCCTTTATATTTCATTATTTTATTAAGGGTTTGATTACCAAAAGTGGGGTTTGACCAAGGCAAACCCCTATTCACTAACCTTAAACCATTTTTCCCCTATTGCATTTTTGTTTGTAGTCTTTTGTGTACAAATTTGACAAGATTTTTGGTGTTGAAGATTCCTTTACAAGTCAACTAGGTGCTTCAAGTCAACTCAAGTCTATTTCAAGCTTGGAGAAGGTTTTCTATCTATTTCCTGTAGAATTGACTTGAACAACCCAGCAAGCAGTGATTTCCAAATCTTCTGTTGCAAAGTTGTCTCCTGATTTTTCAAAAAATTGCAAGAGTAATTATTTTCCACTTGTGGAAAATGAGTCCCACATTAGGATTGAAAATCTAAATTTTGTCAAATTTTGGATCACGATAGACATAAACTTGTTCCCGACAGTTTTTCACTAGGAGGAGGACTGATTCATCACCCTAGGTGAATGAATACCACTATGAAAAATAAATGACTTCAACCAACATCCAAAACATTCAATATTCATCAAAATTCACCTAGGTGCACTCAGATTCATCGCTTTTCTTTATGTTCTGCATATTTTCTTCATTTAGTTCATTATTGCATTACACAATGTGTTTTCAAACATAGCTTAAATTTGACTTTTGCATTCATTTTCATTTGTTTAGATCAGTCAATTGCATTTAGTTAACTTCATTTAGGTTAGAAAACATCACACATTGCATAATTTGAATGAACCATTAGCTTTTTTGCTCCTATCTCTCTCCTTTTAGGTGAAAAACCCTAGAAGAGTAAGAGTTATCCATAGGAGCCAAAAAACAACGGTTCATATTTCTATATTTTCCTCATCCTTAGCCACTTTTTTATCCTCTGAACATAACATATCAACATCTTCAACATCCCAAGCTTGCTCAGAAATGAATAATTCTGGTTCAGAAAGATAATTTGATTTCTCTTTGAAATCAACATCCACATCCACATGAAAAGACTCATGACTAAGCTCATCTAAATCAGAAAATGAACATTTTTCCAATTTCAAATTACAATTTTCAGAAATTTTCCCATTGGATATGCACACCTCATGGTCATATTCTACTTCTAATTCATCAAAACAAATTTCTAAACTTGCATCAACATGCAAACTTTCATACTCATCATACAATGCATAATTACAATCAAATAGTTGCTTGTATTCATGCTGATAAACTAGTTCATAACTGGAAGGAAGATTAAAAAATACATGCATCATACCTTGCATAGTGAACATTATCATCACTTTCAAAATCAATATGGGCAGCACACAACAACTGAGGGTTGTTTGCATGTGTACTTTTTTGATATTCAATGGTCAACATATTTGAAATTTGTTCAAAACT
The DNA here is from genome assembly GCA_007258455.2 of Sequoia sempervirens. NCBI lineage: Eukaryota > Viridiplantae > Streptophyta > Pinopsida > Cupressales > Cupressaceae > Sequoia > Sequoia sempervirens. The sequence continues at coordinate 560,654,221 of VDFB02105785.1, forward strand.
TAATAGATCATTGTTCTAATCCATTATTTCAACCACTTCCTCTTCTTGATGCCTATTATCAAATTGTAAATCAAGGTATGGCATGATGTCACTATAATCAAAATCTGAAAACTCAATGGATTTATCATAAACAGGGTTTCCCAATCATAGGAGATTGAATTGCTAACAAAACTTGTCAAGAGCATTGTCACCATTCGTCATAGAGAATAGGTTGTCCATTTTTTCATTCTTGCTTACTTCTAGGATGTAATAACAAAAATCTACACCTTTTCTCATTTCAACATTGGACTGGGTGTCTTCATTGATTTTTTCATTTACATCCTCTCAAGTGAGGATAGATACAAACATTTTCACTATCAAACTTAAAACCGTTAATGGTTTCTTCATTGTAGCTACTTGTGGTTGATATTTCTAATTGAAATTCATTACATAATTTATCAATTACAGTTGATACACTAATGTTCTAAGGAACATTTCCTAAATCAGAAAAATTCTTTGTCTCAACATGAAGACTTGCATGAAAGCTACACTCACTTGCAAAATTGACATGATCAATAGTACCATAACATTGTTGATCACATATATCTTCTTCAAATATTAAATTCAATTCATATCCCTCATCATACTCTTGTGATCCTTTAGAAGTATTTTCATCACCTTCATTTTCTACAAAAAAATTTCTCTCTATTTTTACATTTTAAGAGGAGATAGAAGAAACTTCAAATGTTTCAAATATCTCATCATGTCTTTCATCATTATGGTTGCAGTTTTTAGTTAGGTACATTTCTTCTATAGGTTGTTCAAAGAAAAATTCCTCATCACCTAATGATTCATCATTCTTTTCTTCAACCTTCTCTAGTATGCATTTATCTGTATTTAAAATTGAAGACATTTGATCATTTGTATTCACATAGTTGATGTTATCAGCATGTTGGTGTAGGTGCACCCAATCAAGATCATGCCTCCATGAGGAAAATTTAGAATTTTGAATTAGGATAGTTGATTTTATGATGTAATGAGGTTTTAAGAACCACATTTAGCATGCAATAGGTCTCATATAGTTATTTTTGGGTTATTTGTTACATAATGTAAAAATTGTAAAATTGACAAAATGTTGTCAATACAAAATTGTGAAAATGCAACAAAAATAAAAATGAAGGAAGGTGAAGGGTAAATTTAGTTGTAGGATCAGTTTAGGTGTTTTTTTTTGTTTATAAATTCATTTTTAAGCATTTAAAACTTTTAGGAAGGTTGGGGAAAGGTGTATGAAGAAGAATTTCAATTTAAAGTTCAGATTTTCTATATTTTTCCTATTTTTTCTATGTTGTAGGCCATTGTACAGACATTTATGGTACTTAAAACCTCTCTTCCTCCATTTTATATTGTATCCATATTATTATAGTTTATTCTATAATTTATTTCATCAAAAAAAAAATTGATTTGAGTAATTTATTGGAAAAATACTCTAGGCGGGTCAAAACCCTGATTTAGGGTGGCAGCAAGCAATTAAAATTAAGTTTCTCTTAATTTGAACAGTGAAATATTCTAAAATTTTGTATGAAGGTATTTTTTGATGATATATTTGAGAATTAAAGGGTTTTGATCCTAATAATTTGATCTTGTTTGATTATAAGCAAGCACTAGACTGTATTTTTCATTAAAATTGAGAAAAATACATAATACAGTCCTTTTACCCCATGTTTTGATATTGGAAAGGGAATTTATTTGAGTGGAAGAGGTTTGAAAAGGTGTAGGGGAGTGTATTTAATCATTTCCTTCAATATTTAGAGGATAAACAAGTTTGAATTTCATTTTACATTGACTGTCCTGTATTGACAGTGATAATACAGTCTTAAAAGGAAGATTACAAGTTATTATGTTTTGTACATGTCACAAATTTCTCAAAGAGTTGTTCAAGGGGAAGTTAATGTTTTTTTGAATCCTTTTCAAGGTTGGATTGGTGAATTTATTGTTTCTTGAGCTGAAATTTGGTGACTATCCTATAAGGACAAAATATTTGCAATCATCTTTAGGACAGTCTTAAGGAACTAAATGATATGGTGGGACAAAGTGATGTCGATGGTTTGTGCTGTTGGATTTTGGTGAGTGTTACAGGTTATGGAGATCATTTTTTGTGTCCATGTTTGTGATTGGAATATTGGATAAAATTCCTGTTTGTTCTTGAGTGAATCTATGTTTTGGAAAGGTGCACTAATGAAGTGTTTTGATTCCTTGTAACATAAGTTGAAGATTGTATTTGTAAACTCAGTTGGGTAATGATGTTTGATGGATCTAGTGTACTTTCGAACTCTAATCTCATATGTTTTGGTTATTAAAGTTGAGAGGGAGTGAGTGTCTTCCTTTTCTTGCATCACATGTTTACCCACAATTGAAGACAACAAAATTTGCACATACTCATTCCTCACTTTCTCCTTATTGTCTAAAAATGTGTAAGCCATTTGCATACTTAATATTCCAAAATATTTTAATAGTGCACTAGATCACTCCTCAAATGCTTCAAAATACATATGAATGTAATATAGAGTACTAGGTCTAATTTTTTTTTGGATTAGTGAAAGAGAAACAGAAAACCTGCAACTGAAAATAATCCTTGACCCTTCATTTTGTTTTTTAATCCGATTTAACCTTGTGACAAGGTAAGAAGGTTCTCTTGAAAATTATTTTCTATAAGAAGCCACTAGTTTATTCTAGTAATGAAAGGACTTCTTAGGAAAACTTAAGTACTAGTCCCTGGCTTTAGCTTCAAGAGACCTAACAAAAAATATCATCCACATATCCTAATCTCCAAATGAATGTTTCTCCATGAAGCTGGAAATTTTTTTTACATGTGCATCTCCTTCACACACATTTTATCCATTAAATTTATGCATCTTCTTATAGACTTGACTTGAGTTGGCATACTCTCAGTTTTGTAATTAACCCATGAAAAGTATAGTTGATTATATAATGGATCAAAGGAATTGACAAACAGTGCATTAACTTAGCTAGTATATATAGTATGATTGTCTCTTAGTTGGGATTGTAGAGACCTCCGGTGTGTTTTTCTCATCTCTTTAATTACCCTTTTGAACATAGCTTTCTATTCCCGGCTAAACCTAGGCTTCTTCACACTTGGGTTCCTATACTTTTTGGTGTCAAATGTATGAGGATTATCATACTTCTAAAGCTTATTGACAATCTGTATTAAGGGGTCTAATGGGATGATTATTTCCCTTTGGTGATCCATATATACTTGCAAATCAAGGCTTAACTAATTGTGCATAATCATAAATATGACCAAATGAAGGATCACTAGGAAAAATGGTAACATGGTGATAACCTGGGCTTAAAACACATGATAATTCAACTGGATGGAAATCCCTGGGATATAAAAATTCATTCTAACCATCCACACTAGCAAATATTTGCATACTAGACAAATTCTTTCAATGGAACTGTAATTGCATTTAATATGACATATCTAGCAAATAGAAGTATGTAAACTCAATATTACTATAATTTCCGTTTGTTAGTGCTAATTCACTCAATAGGGATAAATTTTTTTTCATAAGACATTCAAATATGGTTTTCACACACATTTCTTGAAAACCAAAAGTGAAGAATACCTGGAAATGTTGTAGCTGCTACGAATTCTTCTTCCTGGCTAGAGATATTTTTGATTTGAAACTCTATTCACATATTCATCAAGTTCCTTTGACAGAATCACCACCTCTCTTCATAGAGCACTAAAATTCAAATAGTATGAAGCTCTTTCAAAGATAAATCTCCTTCTAAGTTCCTTTCACTAGCAGAGCACCACATATCATGAAACTTTTAGGTTCACTACAAAAAATTATTTCTCTCTAGTTTGAATTCCTTCAATATTTGAACCAAATATTCACATTAGAAAATTCTTGACTCTATGCAAATGGATACTCCTCTACTTCTCCCTAATGGAGTTTGCATTCTGTTGGTGTTCCAAATTGACCAGTCAAATGAGTCCTAAAGATTAGCCAATTTCTTATGCTTAGACTCAAAGAGGGATTTGTCCAACTAACAAGATTCAGTCAAAGAATGAAATCTCCTACACTTATGGATCTACAGGATCAAGGCAGTTCTCCTTTTACAATGCCTAAAGATTCAACTGAATTATGTACATAAATTTCCTTTTTATAGCAGATAATTCCCAATGAAAATATACCAAGGAAAGAATTGACAACATTAAAGTTGGCTACACCTTTGGTATCTCAATACTCACTCAAAAATTGAGATGAAAAATTCAACACTAAACCTCAACCAAAAAACAAGAATTTAAAATGATTTTCAATGCATAATTGGTTTTAAGTTGAAGTAAGCTAAATGAAAAATCAATTCTTAATTTTGGGTCGTGAAGTCAAATGCATAATCATAAAAAGAATTCATCAGAAAATAAACTTCAACCAATAGATTCAAATTGCTAATACATTGCACCAATAGATCCACTCCTGTTGTCAATCAAATTCTTCTTATAGATCCACCCTGCACATTTGAAATCACAATTATCTACTCAAAGTAATTTAACCATTTCTTTGAAATAGAACCATGAAAAAATAACTCAATCTCAAGGAAATTGAGATGAAAAACTCAAACATACTTTGTATTATTGAATTCATATGGTCAAATGTGTACAAATCTAGAGACAATTTGATGAAATTATTTCCTTGATTGCAAAAATTGACTAATATTTACTCATGAAATCAACAATTATAGCTTATAGACTCAATTCATGACTTAGACTTAGCATTTCTCCATCTACCAAATCCATACAGAAATTCAGAACCCTTTACAATGAGAAAAGAATGAGAATAAGAAGTAATAGAAGAATCCCAAGAATTGTTCTGTTGATGACATATGGAAGCTTCATCCACCGTTAACAAACAACAAGAAAATGGAAAGCCTCTCTCTTCTCTCTTCCCTTTGCAAAAATTTTGTCTCTTTTTTGCAGTAGAAAATTCATTCCATCATGAAAAATCTTCACCCTACAGTTAAGAGAAAATATTCCCATGAAAACACTTTATTCTGCCCTTTGCTACACTATAAATATTCACGTCTAGCAATTAAATTTTTATCACTTTATAATAGAGCCTTTGATATTTTTAATCTCCACTGTGCTCTTTCACTTCAAAATTTTCTAGCAGCAAACTCACCATTTAACTATGAAGGCTTTTAAAACATTCACTTGGGCCAGTAAAATATTTTTCCCGTGCTTTCTCACTTTTTAGGTTACATTTAAATTTTTTTCCTTTCTCATATTAAAAACCTTCAAATATTCTACTTTGTTCTTTTAGAAAATATTTCCCCATGAAACTTTGATTTTCACTCCACATTTTATATTCAAACTCTTGTCTTATTTGGAAAATATTTGAATCTTTTAAATATTCCTCCTTCACAATTTTACTGGGCCAACCCAAGGCATCCCCGCACAAGCACTTTGAAATTTTCCATTACCAAAGTTTATGGTTTCAATATTCACTGGGAAAAGTAAAAACCATTTCAAAATAGCACATTCTATTTTCAAGATACTTTTATCGGTGAAGATTTTAATTTTCACCTACTGCCATGAAATGCTACCTATTCCTTAATAGCCCCTCATAGGCCCATCACAAGGTTGCACACACAACACAACCCATTTGATTATGTCACCCTTAGCCCCACATGGTGCACAAGATTCTTCCACCTGGCCATGCTTTACACTGGCCATTGATTTTATTTTTTCCCTAATTCCCTCATTATACAACTCTTGTTCTTTAGCTATGGTGGCCCCCCTCTTGTACAAAACATACACCATGTTTTGTATGCCCACCAAGTTCTAAACATGAAAGTATCCTTCTATGGCCTCAACCACTCCTTTTTCCATATCAAATTCATCCCATTGCAGCTTGAATAGTGGTGCTTCATCACTCAATGTAACATTTCCCAATGCTATAGCCAAATAGAATTTCCTCAAATAGTTTTGATACATTGTCACTATAGGTGTTGGAAGCCCTTGACAGAGTAAACATGGAATTTACCTTTGAGGGGCATTGAACCAAAAGGTTTTAACATGTTATACCTATGAATAAATTTCCTTTGCAATTTTGAATCACCTCTCAACAATTTTGAGCCACCCCATTCACAACTTGCAATGCTATTTACAAAGCACTTCACTAGGTTTACATTTACAACAACATATATCACCTATTCTTTGTGCCATCCCCATATAGTGCGGTTCTCAATCTCATTCTAAATATGCTGACTCATTCTACAGATTATGCTTTAATAATTTGATAAAAACCAATTTCCTCTAATTTGTAGCATAGACCTTTCTAAGATTTCTGCCACATCTCACCAATATTTTGATTAGAAGCTTCAAGTAGCCAAATTTTCAATACTTGTTTGTCATTTGTAGGGAGTGATGGCTATCTGGTCCATCCACCAAAACTTTGCATTGAAGCTCCTTAGCCATCCCAAGGTGTGGTGAGATGTTGTTTTGGATCACTCCCTTACAACACAGAGAGTTCTCACAGAGTTCTATCCTCTACGCTTTGATAGATGTCCATACCTTATTCCATTTCTCCTAGTGGAAAGTCAACATAGTATAGTGCACTCTTGAACCTTCTTAATACTTGTCACTACATTCTTTGAATCTTCCCTTTCATCACATAAAGTTGTGAGCCAATCACTTGTTCCACTTCCATGTTACTTTGTTGATGACGTGAGAAGTTTTTGAATTTCTCTTACCCATATCCCAAAACATACTTTGACTCTGGTGTTATCTTACCTATGGTTTATTCGATTTCATGCACCCCCATATTGATCTCCTTTTGTTTAGCTCTTCATCAAACATTCATTGGTTTGGTGCCTAAGAATTTCTCAAGCTCACGGTGCTGCAAGGATGTTTTCTTCAACTTTGATGATCTCAGGAATTAGTTTATGCATAGGTACCAACTGCTTTCATTTATTCATATTCATCACTACTTTGATTTTCTCTTGTGTTTTAAATGTTTCCAGACCAAGGATCGACCTGTCTTGCATTCCCACTACTATGTTTTGAAGTTTTTGAAACAAATACCCTCTTGTTTGTATTTGCAAGAACATATGTATTTTCAACTTTTTCATACAAATCTAATTTCTTAGGTCGATACCAACTCCAGGTTTCATGTTCTCATTCACATTATTAACATTGGTACCTTCATGCTTGTTATCCCCTATTCCACATCTTTATCCCTTTGATGACATGACCTGCAAGCCATATAATTGCAAAATGGATCTTGATTTGTAGTTTAAACCCTTGAGAAAAATTATGATCATGCACTCCACAACATGTTGACCTATTGAAAGCAATTTACTTGGATTGATTTCCACAATGCAACATTTATAGTTTCACAACTATGCAAAGCATGTCGGGTCCCCATGTGGGCCTAGCTAAAATTTTCATTTTCAAACAAGTTTTAGATTCAATTTACTTGGAATAGCCTCTAAATGTTCATGGCATGAAAAATTTGAAGTGATTTGTCGCTAAAATTTTCTTTCTAGCCTATTTGAACAATGGTCAAAATTGGCCAAGTGGCCTCTGAAATCACCCTAGGAAACTAGTCAAACGACCTCCTAGAGCCATGAAAACTTATAGGCATGTAGACATTTGACTGAAGCATTGACTAAAAAAAACAACTTAGAAAAATAAATCACGAGGTGAAAGATATTCAATGTCAAAGTTGCTCAGTTAGACTTTTTCCAGCTACACTTGCTTAGAACCAATTAAAGCTCACCAAGTCGCCATTTTGAAAAAATATCAAATAAAATCTTGGGAAGCCATAACTAGAAAAATTAGATCATTTAGGTACACTGAGCAAATGTGCAAGAGGGATTTGCTTCAATCATCATTCTTTAGGAGATATTAGGGGTCAAAGTTAACCACCTTGAAAAGTCCTAAAAATGTAGGGGTTAAAACGGAGAAAACTTCATTTTCTTTTGAACTCAAAAAAAATAGCAAATCAGATCACGAGGATCTCAAACAAGACTTGGGAGCATATGAATATAGGGAGAATGGAGAACAACAGTCCTTTTGTCCTGAAAATCATTCAGTTGTGAAATATCATCTTGAATAGGAGGCCAACTCATAGGACAAAGAGTTTGCAAACAACATAAAAGTGCCAAAACCCTCTAGCTTCATTTTCAAAATCCTATCAAAACTCATCATGGAAAGATGAAAATTGACATGCACATTCACATATGTCAACTGAACATTCTCAAAAATGGGTTTGGCTTGAAAACCAATTGGCTCCAAATTACAATCCTCCAAAGTATGTCACTTAGGAAGATTTTTCAAGTGCACTTCTGAGTGTGCAAGGGAAAAATTTTCAATATGGGCACTTCAAATTTGTTAAATTTGAAAGTTCCAACACTATATATAGTAAATATAATGGTGTTGGAAATTTTTTTAGTACTCATGCTATCCTGTAAATGAGCTAGGTCTTCATGCATTTTCATTATGTTCTCTTGAGGGATATCATCAACCATTGTTTGAACACTTGGCATAACACTTGTAGGTAAGGTAGGCATAGCAAAAGAGGTATCAAAGGTATGATGCATACCTAGTGAACTAATATCAACACTAGAAGTAAGAGAGCTAGATAACACAAGATCTATAACAAGTGTTTTATCGCAGGATTTCATGTCTCACACTTCGTCTCACCATAGTATTAGTAGTAGGACACCAAGTAGTATAGCTCATGCAAGGGACAAACCAAAGAAAGTGCAATGAACACAATATCGTGTGCTTGCAATTACACTTGAAATGAAAGAAAATGGATTAACAACAATTCTACAAACTATAACAAAAAATTGAAAGCAACAAACAAAAGCACAAAGAAGCAATTTCAAGTCTTGAAAATTGGAAAGTCAAATTCACTAGGGACTAAGACCCTAGTAAGGGTATCTTGGTCCTACTAGTGAAATTTTGAGGTTCCAAGGACTGGAACAAATAACAAATAGCACAGGAAGGGATTTGAACAAAATAACCCAGAGAAGGACTAAGATGCCAGGAAGGGTGTTTTAGTCCCAATAAGGGTTTTTCTTAAAAAAATAACAAAATATGGATTGTTTGCAGTGTTCATAGGTTTCCTATTTAGGGAGATGGCACTTAGAAATTAAAAAATGTGAAAATGAAGGCAAGAGAAAGTGACTAGTGAAAAGAAATTGAATGCAAATTTGAATGCAATTTTTTCAATTTTAAATGCAATAAAAATGTTTCTAAATGCAATTAGGATGATGAAAAATGCACTTTTTAGTTTTTCAATGAGATAAGATGATGCAAGAAAGGAAAAATGCAACCTATATGCACTTTCACTAATGCAAATATGAGAAACCCCGGATGCAACTTCACTAAATATGAGAAACCCTAGATGAACTTTCGCTAATGCAAGATGCAATGCAAGAATAAATGCAACCTAGATCTAGGAATTGAATGGACTCCAAATCAAAAAATGAATGCTCTAAAATGTCGTGTTCACCAGAATGAACCAAAGGGAGAATGGGAAGCAAGAGAGTGCCCACTCCTATTTTCTCTTGGTCACTCAATAATGTCCTAAGAATCCAAGTTGGATTGACTATCAACCCAAAGGGTGAGTCAATTCTCAACAAGGAAGACCTAGGAGGGGATTCTTTAATATTTGAGGGGTTCACCACCAAGCAAAATCCTAGAAAAGAAACTTTAACATTCAACTTACAAAACCTCGTAATGCAAGCTAACTGAAGGATGTAAATGATTACACTATACAACAGGAAGTTAGGATGTATGTACTTGGGAAGTTTGGAAATGTGAAGAGAAATCAAGAAATAAAAAAATATTGTCAAAAAGTACTATGGAGGACTAAGACCCCCTTACTATTGTCTTAGTCTCATTGTTGTTTTTCGAGGGAGATGCAAAATCTTTGGATGTCGGAACTGGATCTGAATGAATTTCTATAAAATAACTTTAGGAGGACTAAGATTCCCTAGGTGGTGGCTTAGTCCCATTCTGTATTTCTAGAATCTCTTAGTGTTTTCCTAAGGCTCAATGTCTGCACTTCCTTCTTCTCAAATCTCAGGTCTTGAAACTTTTGAATTTGGGCTACAGGTGATTTTTCATGAAGTTGATAACTTTGTAATGCAACTTTGAAACTTTTCACTTCAAATGATCTTTAAGTCTTCAACCTAAATCTAAAATCAAAAACATGCAAGAGGGGAAAAACTTGTTTACTGTTAGTAAATGGGGGTTTACCTTGTTCAAACCCCTTGTTGGTAATTAAACCTTGAAATGAAATAGAATAATGAAGGGAAATGATGAATGACCAACATGCAGTGTTACAACTCACCAAACCCTTGTTATAAAGTGTTGAAAATATTCTTGAAATGGATACAATGGATGTGGTTCTTGATTCTTGATTGAATGATGTTGATCTTGAATGAAACACTTGCTTGAATCATAAACCCTACATCATAATTGATAGCACAATAACTAACATGATGTCATAATATCCTTGAATATGATTCTTGACTCTTGATGATTTCTCCAAATGCTTGATGAATTGCTCTTGAATGCTTGAATGCTTGGAGTGCTTGGAGTGCTTAGATATCTTTTTATGAGAAAATGAGAGAAGGAACCTTATATTTATACTTATTCATGCTTAATATCCAAAAATTACACCACAAAAAACCAACATATGAAATCATTAATTAAATGAGGCTAAATCCCACCAAGATTTGAAATTAAATCCCAAAAATACCTTAAGAGGGACAAAGATTCCCTAGCTGGTGTCTTAGTCTCGAGGCATGAAACTTTGTGCACTAACTCTAAGAAGGGGCCCATTTAAGGTGCACTTGAAATCAGGGTCCCAAGACCTTTGTGGGAAAAAGACACCCTATTTGGAATCTTAGTCCCAACCAAAAAATTAGGGACATAGCCAAAATCATTAAATTATCACTTACCATTTGAGACTTGTCGTGTTTAGCCATAAAAGGATATAGTTTATAAGGCTTGTCAATGCAAAATAGGACCAATTAAAACATTAATAGGGATAAACAAAGCAAGGAAACACAAACAAGTGTGAAAATGAAAGGGTATTTATTTTCCTACACTATAGTGTTAACAAGAATTTATATTTATGTGATGCATTGCAACATATCTAAAACTGGATAGTGTTAATGCAAAGGGAAAAATGTTACCATATGAGGAAGATGAGGAAGACCCCTTGGATGAGGAATGCATCCCTATCTAGGAGTAGATGTTAGAATTAAGTAGAAAAGAGCTCGAGGTGATTCTTGGCGCAAAAATAGAAGAGGATATTTCCAACTCTGAAGAGGAGGAAGACGATTTTGGTATTGAGTAGGGAGTAGTGAAATATTCTAAGGAGGATGATGTAAATACTAAAGAAAAGGAAAAGGAACATGAAGAAATAAATTTTATGGTAATGGAGAGTCTTGAAGAGGAAGGGGTGATGGTAAAAAAAAAATCCAAACTAAAAAATATGTGATAGCATCTCTATAGGAAAAAAATAATAGATTGGATAAGGCCTTCAGTAGGTTATTTTGAACTATAACATATGGTATTATGGGAAATCCTATTTTCAAAACTGTGAATTCTTAAGTAAAAATAAAGAAAATAAAGTAGAGATTGGAACCCTCTATTGAAGAAGAAAAGAAGGTGAATGATGAAGCAGCTAACAATGGAGAGGACCTATGGACCAAGGAATTGGAAACATTGATAGAATAATGGAATATGATTAATAGTTAGAAGGATTAGTTTTTCCGTTGTTTCTTATATAATGGCCTATATTATATTCCTTTATCAGGCCTGTGCTCCACCTATTAATAGTTACCATTAGTTTTTTATGATGTTGTAGTTGTTTCCTTTTTTCTTCTTGATTACTTCTTGATTGAACTTGTGTCATAGAAAAAAGGACCCTTTGCTTGACATGAGATTAATTCATGATAAATTTTAGATAATGAGGCCTTGATTCAAGTTTTGTGCAAAATTTTATGCACCCACATTAATTCTTGGACCCTTATAAATTTAATAACATGCTTTTGATGACATCTTGTAAAGGTGTTGTAAAGTATTTTAAAAGTCTTTTATGATTTTCTAGACTTAATTAAACTATTTCTCCAAAATAAAACATTATAAAATGTGTTTATTAAAATTATTACATCAATATAAATGGTTCTTAAAATAAACTTAATGATAAACTAGTGTTGTAATGTGTCTTGCAAATTCACATTAGTTCTTGTGCATTCCTAGGCTATGTGGACGTAATTTTAGCATCGTAAAGTGTATTCAATCACACTTTCACATTGATTTTGTGTTTCCCAATCCCTATTTGACATTTATATCATCACTAATATGCCCCTAATAACCCATATTGTGTATCTTGAGGTTCAAATTGATCAAATACCCAACAAGGTTGCATTTTCGACCTTATTTCCTTATTCCTTGGCATCTGAGCTATCAAAATAGCCCCTATGGGACCCATTCACCATTGATGGTGAATTAGACCATCTAGGTGGGACCCATTCTCCATGTGTGGCGAATGAGTTCCATTTGGCCCCATTTTAACCTTTGAGAGGGAAAAAAGGGAAATTTGAGTTTAATTTTGCTTCATGTTGACCTATGGTGAGGTATTAATAGGTAAAATAGATGAATCACCTATAAAATCACATATCTAAACTCATTTTTACATCAATTAACTTAATTCACTCCTATTCTTCATTATTCATCCATCAATCTTTAAATTCAAGTCAAGCAACATAGGGTTTTTACATTGCAATTCATCAAGCAGGCTTCTAAGGACATTACAGGGTTGAATCTTCCTCCATTTTTGTATACTTTCAAGATAAAATCATCATGAAATGGTAATAAACTCCATTTTTCAATGTTTCATTACTTTATTTCATCATTTGGTTTAATTACCAAAAAGGGGTTTGACCAAGGAAAACCCCTATATCCTAACCTTAAGCACTTTTTCCCCTTTGCATGCATTTGTGTATGCAAATTTATCAAATGGAAAGGTGAGAAAAGGTGTACATATCCCATTAAATTCATTAAAGGTGTCCCAAGGCCTATTTCAAGCTTGGAGAGACTCTACAGGTTGAGCTTTGTAAATTCAAATTATGGGAATCTTCATAAATAGAATTACAGATCCTAAGCCACAAAATCCTATCTAGAATTCTCTATTTTCCAGAAGAGGACTCATTTTCCATTGATGGAAAATTAGTCCCATTTCTAGGCTTGAATAGTGATTTATGTTGATTTGGATACCCAATTCCCCTAAACTGGTTCTAGAACTTTCCAGTAAAAATAGGACTCATTCACCATGCATGGTGAATCAGTCCTAGTGAGAATTTTTGGTGTCTTTTTCAAGTATTTAGAGCCTAATTCTAGCCTCTCCCAGTGTCCATGTTTATATATTCAATTGGGTTATTTTTCTATTACAATTTGTTTACATTCCTAGTTAAACAGTTTGAGTACACATTGTGTTTTCCAACACTTTTGCATTAGGTTAGAATACATTTCCTTAATTTGAATTTTCATTAATTTTTCAGAATTTAAACACATCCACACACACACACTTCACACCCCTCTTTACATTCCTTCTAATGAGAACATAAGCATTTTTTGGCCCACCTTTCTTCTTCTAGGTGAAAAATCCTAGGAGTGATAGAAAGCAAGTAGGTACCAAAAATTTATGTTGCATTAGTTAGCTTGAATTCTAAATTTTCATTTTTGCATGAGTAAAAGTGCATAATAGGTTGCACTTTTGCACCTTTCATCATTGATAAGTTCTGAAATTCTCCACTTTTCATTTAGAACTGCAACATAGCACTCAGAATACATGAAAATTAGTCAAAATTTTTTGAATATTTTTAAAATAGTCCATACTAGGACACATTTTCCACCCTGGGAAAATTAGTCCCTTCTAACCCCTGAAACAACATTTTACAGAACTCAAAAAATTATTTTTAGGCTTTTGTTTGGTGCCTTCACTCGTATATATTAGTCAGTTGCTTTTTTGTAGCATGCATTTCATGATATTTAGCATAAATTAGCTCATTCCAGGCATTGTTCAAATTCAAATTTTTCATTTGCAATATTTCCTTTTTAGATTATTGCACAATGTCATTAGTCAATTACTTTGTTTGCAATCTAGAAAAATAAATGTCATCCATTCTATGAACACCCTTGTCCTGCACTAAGTGTGGACCAAAGAGTTGGATAGCCTTATCTCTTGTATCTCACTTTTCATTGTCTCATTTGACTACTCATTAAATTTTCATGAACATATAAGAGCAAACCTAAGTTATGAATGACATGTCTTAAGATTGACTCGCATGTGACATACTCCCTTTCTTTGATTTTCATTTTCCTTGACATGGTGTAGCCTAAGTTTGAAACATATGACTTGGCATAGGGATTTGCAAGGTGTCTCTCATGTCTTGTTTTCTTTTTTCTTTTCTTTTTTCTTCTAAGGTGGCTCTCATGTCTTGTTTTCTTTTTACTTTTTATTTTCTTCTCTACTTTAAAGTAATTGCTTATAGAACAATGTGTAGCAATTCCTTTAAAGTTGGGGGGCATGCATTACCATAAGGTCATTCTTGGTTCCTAGTGTAGCCTTACTATTTACGTGATGCATTTATCACTTTTTGGATGACATTGGGTGTGATTTCCTTCATTAGTCTGATCTATCTCAGTATATTGCATTCCTCTCAATGGCCTAATGTGACGCACTACATCCCATAAGTTGTGAATATACTATTCTTTGATTGGTCTTCTCCTAGAGACATTAGACACAATGTTCTCAAAGTGATTGACCTTGCATGAACTGACTAAGACATCTTGAACATCTTTTACACTTTTACACTTTTACATTTTTCATTTTTACACTCTACACTTTTGCTACCTTGCATAATGCTACTTGCATGCCTATAGTACCTTTTCATTTTTTTCATAATCATTTTCTTTGTGGTGCCTTGTTAAATTTATCAACAAGTGTAACTTTAATATGGTTGAGTGGGAAGCCCTACTAGTGGCATGAATTTTTCCCATAGCCAACTTTTTGTTTGTGAGTGCATACCAACTAGCGTATGTATCTTACCTTTTTGGGCTTTCTCACCCCGCAGACAACTAGTTTTGGCCCTAGAGTGAGTATATTTGGGCCTTCTCACACGGAAAACCATCCTCTATTCTATTGCCCCAGAGTGTGTACACATTCTCTTTATCAAACAATTTTCCTAGATCTAATCCACAACTAGTTGGATTGATGATCAAATCTTTCTCCATCCTTTTCACCCCTTCTTATTTTCTATTAAATGATTTTTTATCTTGGGGGATTGAATTAGGATCTTTGATCCTGGGGGCTTGGCCACCTCCTTTGATGTTTTTCATTATTTTTCATCTACATCTATGTATGAGGACCTCTCTTGAATGTCTACTTTAGTGTGAGTTTGAAGCAAGTTCATCCTCTCACTAAAGTGGGGGCTAAATGTGCTATAGAAAAAAAGATCCTTTGCTTGACATGGGATTAAATCATGATAAATTGGACTTAATGAGGTCTTGATTCAAGTTTTTTTTAGGAATTTTACGCATCCACATTAGGTCTTGGACCCTTATAAATTGAATAACATGTGTTTAATGATGTCTTGTAAAAGTATTTCACTCTTTTCTAGACTTAATTAACCTATTTCTCCCTAATTCAGCATTATTAAATGTGTTTAATAACATTATTACATCAATCTAGAAGGTTCTTAAAATAAACTTAATGATAAACTAGTGTTGTAATGTGTCTTGCACATTCACATTAGTTTGTGTGCATTCCTAGGCTATGTTGACCTCATTTTAGTGTCGTAAAGTGTATTTAATCAGACTTTCACATTTATTTTTGTGTCCCAAGCCCTATTTGACATTTATATCATCACTAATAGGCCCCTAATAACCCATATTGTGCATCCTGAGGTTCAAATTAATCAAATACCCAACAAGGTTGCATTTTAGACCTTATTTCCTTATTCCTTGCTATCTAAGTTGTCAAAATAGCCCCTATGGGACCCATTCACAATTGATGGTGAATCAATC
Organism: Sequoia sempervirens; assembly: GCA_007258455.2. Classification (NCBI taxonomy): domain Eukaryota; kingdom Viridiplantae; phylum Streptophyta; class Pinopsida; order Cupressales; family Cupressaceae; genus Sequoia; species Sequoia sempervirens. The sequence continues at coordinate 560,670,344 of VDFB02105785.1, forward strand.
CCATCCAAGTGGGACCCATTCACCATGTGTGGTGAATGAGTCCCATTTGGCCCTATTTTGATGTTTAAGTAGGAAAAATAGTGAGATTTGAGTTTAATTTTATTTCATGTCAGCCTATGATGAGGTATTAATGGGTAAAATAGGTGAATCACCTATAAAATCACATATATAAACTCATTTTTACATCCACTAACTTAATTCACTCCTATTCTTCATTATTCATCCATCAATCTTTCATTTCAAGTCAAGCAACTTAGGGTTTTTACATTGCAATTCATTAAGTAAGATTCTAAGGACATTCAAGGGTTGAATCTTCCTCCATTTTCGCAAGCTTTCAAGATCAAATCATCATGAAAAGGTAATTAACTCCATTGTTTCATGTTTCATTACTTTATTTCATCATTTGGTTTAATTACCTAAGAGGGGTTTGACTAAGGCAAACCCCTATATCCTAACCTTCAACACTTTTTCCACTTTGCATGTGTTTTTGTATGCATATTTATCAAATGGAAAGGTGATAAAAGGTGTAAATATCACATCAAAATCATTCAAGGTTTCTCAAGCCCTATTTCAAGCTTGGAGAGAGTCTACAGGTTGAGTTTTGCAAATCCACATTGAGGGAATGTTCAGAAATAGAATTGCAGATCATTAACCATAGAATCCTGTCCATAATTATTATTTTTTTAAAAGAGGAATAATTCACTATTGATGGTGAATTAGTCCCATTTCTAGGATTGAACAGTTATTTATGTTGATTTGGATACCCAACTCCCCAAAACTGGTTCCAACACTTTCTAGAAAAAAATAGGACTCATTCACCATGCATGGAGAATTAGTCCCATTGAGCATTTTTGGTGTCTTCTACAAGTATTGAGAGCCTCATTCCAGCCTCTTCTAGCATGCAAGTTCATATCTTCAATTGGGTTATTTTTTGTTATAGTTTGTTTACATAGTCAAATAGTTTGAATACACATTGTGTTTTCCAACACTTTTGCATAATGTTAGAATACATTTCCTTAATGTGCATTTTCATTAATTTTTCAGTGTTTAAACACATCGACACACACACTTCAAACCCCTCTTTGCATTTCTTCTAATGAAAACATAAGCACTTTTTGGCCCACCATTCTCCTTTTAGGTGAAAAACCCTAGGAGTGATAGAAAGCAAGTAGGTACCAAAAATATATGTTTTCTTTTAGTGAACCTGCTAGTTGAGTACTCTCTTTTCTAATTTTCAAGTCCATAAATAGTTCTTGAGTGGTTTGCATTGCATTTTGCATTAAAGTTAGCTTGCAGTCTAGAGTTTCACTTTTGCATGAGTAAAAGTGCATAATAGGTTGCATTTTTGCATCTTTCATCATTGACAAGTTCTGAAATTCTACATTTTTCATTTAGAACTGCGTTATAGCACTCAAAATACATCAAAATCAGTCAAAATTTTCATAAAATTTTGAAAAAATTCCATTTTGGGACTCATTCTCCACCTTGGGCGAATTAGTCCTTTCTAACCCATGAAACAACATTTTACAATAGTGCATATTGGGACTAATTCACCACCTCGGGTGAGTGAGTCCCTTTTGACCCCTGAAACAACATTGTACAGAACTCAAAAAAAAAAAAAAGGCTTTTTTTTGGTTCCTTCACTTGTATATATCAATCAGATGCATTTCTATAGCATGCATTTCATGATATTTAGCATAAATTAGCTCATTCCATGCATTGTTCAAATTCAATGTTTTCATTTGCAATATTTCATTTTTAGATTATTGCATAATGTCGTCAGTCAATTACTTTGTTTACAATCTAGAAAAATAAATTTCATCCTATGTCTTTATATTGTATTTTACTTGAAATAAGCATCATTTATATTCATGGCACTTAGACTTTTGCAAGTTTCATTTTCAACATTAGTTCATGGTCCTTTTAGATCAAATTACATTAAGTAAATATTAGCAAATGGAAACACCAAAACACAAACATCAAATGAACCAATTACAACACACATAACGTCCAATACCTTTAGTAGTGATGATTTGTAAATGTTAGATAAAGCCTTAGATGACTTCCTCTCTTATAAATCATCCAATAATGCTTTTCCCCAAGAAGATGCAAGCATTGATAATCATGATACTCATTATTGTCCTCCTGATATCTCTCCCATTGGTGATGAAGGTATGAAAGTAGACACAATCATTGAAGATCATGAAATCCTTGCTTGTATTCCTTCTCCTCGGACCAATTGCAGAAACATTATGACACATAAAGATGAAGTCATTTCCCTTACCTTACCAAGTCCTCATTCATCTCCCAACACCTCCCCTAATGGTGAAAATGATGATCCTAGAAAACACACTATTGTGGAGGATATGATTGAGATATATGAATATCCTACCTCCCCTCCTCTAGAAAACATTCTAGGACATGACGATGTAAGTATAGATGACAATCAACCATTTTATTCTCCTAATATCTTCTCTACACATGAATAATATAGTTTAATGTTAGAAGATATCATTGTTGAAACTCTTGACACACTTCCTCCTTCATTCCCTGATGTCTCTCCCATTTAGGAAACTCTTTTTGAATACAAAAAACCAATCATTGGTAGCCATGAAACTCTTGGTTATCCTTCCCTTGATGCCTCTCCTATGAGAGGTGAATCTATCTTGCAAAATCCAATTATGACATGTGATGAACATATTAGCTCTCCTCCTACGGTCAATATTATGGCACATAAGAATGGCATCTTAGTAACATCCGAAAACCAAATAGAGCTTCATATCCTCACTTTTGATACTAAAACAAATTCAACCCTTAATCATCATCCTATGCATGCTCACGTTATACCTAACTGCATTCTTCGAAATCATAGTCTTCGTGACTTTCCTTTCAAAGCCATCAACCCATACAACAAACCCTCACTCAACATCCATGTTAGAACAACATGTCTTAAGATTGACTCACATGTGACATTCTCCCTTTCTTTAATTTTCATTTTCCTTGACATGACACAACCTAACTTCGAAGCATATGACTTGGCATAGGGCTATCCAAGTTGGCTCTCATGTCTTGTTTTCTTTTTGTGTTTTCTTTTCTTCTCTACTCTAAGGCAATTCCTCACAGAATGATGTGTAGAAATTTCTTTAAAGTGGGTTCCATGCATTACCATAAGCTCATTCTTGGTTCCTAGTGTAGCCTTGTCATTTACGTGATGTGTTCATCATGTTATGGATAACATTGTGTGTGATGTCCTTCATAAGTGTGATCTATCTCAACATATTACATTCCTCTTGGTGGCCTGATGCGATGCACTGAATCCCCTAAGTTGTAAATATAATATTCTTTGATTGTTCTTCTCTTGGAGACATTAGACAAAATTATCCTGAAGTGATTGATGTTGCATGAACTAAACAAGACTCCTTGAACATCTTTAACATTTTACACTTGTACATTTTGCATTTTTACACTTTACACTTTTTCCAACTTGCATTTAACTCAACTTCCATGTCTTTGGTACCTTTTTTTTTTTTATAATATTTTTCTTTGTGGCACCTTGTTAAAGTTATCAGCAAGTGTAACTTTAATATGGTTGAGAGCGAAGCCCAACTAGCTTCTTGATTTTTCCCCATAGACACCTTTGTTTTTGTGAGTGCATACCAACTAGCATATGTA